>VWZG01012818.1:166510-295658 GCA_013396735.1 Grallaria varia | reverse complement strand
CCCCCTCCCCTTTCATGCTTTCAAGTGTGACATCCTGCTTCAGCTCTGCCTAAAGTGAAAAAAACTGGGAATCACTGGATCTTCTCACACTGCTTTCCACTTACTTTGGGAATTACTATAGAGGAGATTTCCCCAAATGGGGGAGATGAGTTTGAAGGATTAGAAGGAACAAGTATTTTTCCTTTATCTAATCCATCAGAGTATAGTAAAAGAAGCTGGGAGTGACAGGGCACAAGGAACAAAGTTTCCTTAAGCCAGGTAAAAATAGAGTAATTCCCAGGTCCTGCTGCTCCCAGTTCCTTCCCTGTTCCTCAAGGTGTGTTTGCGCAGCCAGCTGAAGTCCACCCAAGTCTGCAGCCCAGCACAGGTGTGGCAAGGAGGTGCCACCTCATCCGCCCCCAGCTTCCGTGGCCTCTCCTCTTGCTCTTTGCTCCCAGTAGGATTCACGTGGCCAGGCAGAGATCCAGGAACCGACTCTGGCTGAAATAAAAATGAATCAATTTGAGGATACAAGGGAAGTGTGGGAATGCACAGGCTAGGGGGGAGAGTGGGACTCACAGCTTGACGTGGAGGACCCTGGAACTGGAGCCCTACAGGGAGACCAAAAGCTTGTCTTGAGCAAGTCTTCAGTTTGCACATGAAAAATGCTTCTCAGAACCACAGGCACTTGTAAATGAATATCGTGTCCATCTCCTCCACCCTCCATTAGTCATCGCATAACCAAGCCATACGCATTCAGTCCTTTTCATCTTTCTTCTTGTCAAGCCCTTTAGCCTGTCCCCCTCACCTACTCATCCCACCAATCATTTTAATTAATCTCTGAATTTCTTTGAAACTAATAGTTTGTGGAATGGAGGAAAATGAGCAGGTTAGAGAGGCAAGATTGGGGATGATGGAGGTGGGGCAAAGTGAGGAGACTTTGCAAGACCTGTTGGGCGACCTCTGGGGCAGGACAGCAACGCTGTAAACACAGAGAAAGGCTGCAGAAGTGAGGGAGGAATCACTAAAAACATTTTCCATTTTCCTAAGAATGCTGCCTGAGCAATTCAAACCCTGGGTGTTTATGTGCAGCAGCACATGAATGAAAGCTGTGATAGGGTTGTCTTTAAAGTGTCATGGAGGATCTCTTCACCCAATACTAGACTTCTCCCTGTTGTGCCTCCCCTTCCCAGGTGGCTTTATAGAGGATTTCAGTGCTCACTGCAAGTGCTCAGAAATATCTTTTCAAAAAAGTAATGAACTATGTATTTTTTTTTATTCAAACAACTGTATGTATTTGATAATTTCTGATCAAAACTCTGAGCAAATAGAAGTTGACATTGTCTAAATATGAGTCTGAAGGGAGCCCTGAGGTCTTGCTTCCCATGCTTTTTAGAATCCCAGAACGGTTTGGGCTTAAAGATAATCTAGTTCCAACCCCTCTTCCACTAGAAGAAAGTTTAGGATATTACAAATCTAAATGTCACACCATTAATGTCTCTGTGTTCATTATTCCTATACCACAGCATTGCCGGTGCTCCAGGAAATAGAGAATGGGCAGAGTTCCTGTCCTGTGGAGCTTACAGTCGGAAAAATCCTCTACACACCAAGAAGGCTGGCAGAGTAGCAGTTGATCCACAGTGGGAGCCCAGAGAGGGAAGGTGAGCAGGAGAGGAGGCATTGGAGGACGGGTGGCATATGGGAAGCAGACGGCTGTGCTTGGCATCGTGAGCTGGCAGCAGGAAAAAAGTCCCCATACAAATGGAAGCATATTGATACTGAGTGGTGGGGAGGCAGGTGAACGCCTTTGGAAAGGTATTTACTGTGTTTGGGGAGAAAAATCCTGCTGGAAGCCTGCATTTGTTCCCATATTACTGAGGTGGGGTTTTGCTGTGGAGAACTGGAGTTGGCTTTGTGGCACTTGGATATTTCCATAAACAGGCATTAAAGTCAGTAGTGTCAACAAAATGGATTTATTTATGGTTGTCAGTTGTGACTGAAAGCCTCAGAATAACCGGATTTAACTATTCAGAGGTAAAATACCTCAGTTTTGAGCAGGGTCTCAGAATGCTTGGATTTTTAATTAATAAACAGTCTGGCATCCTGTCAAAGTAGACACCTTGCTCTGTCTTAGCAGCTGTTGGCACAGTGGGCTCCTGGCAACCTGGGATAAAGCCACGCTTGCAACAGGAGAAGGGGAGGAAGCGAGTCTGCGTGAACCCAAAAATGCCCAGTGCAAAGCACCACAGAGCTGAGGGATTTCCAGGGAGCAGTCAAGCTTTCCTGCCCTGTCCATGAGCTCAGGACTGGATATGGACAGCTAGTCCCTGTTACTGAATGTCAGCAGTTGCTGGGGGATGGCAGATGTAAGGACACCTGTCTGAATTCGGGTAATGTCCCTGGCAGGAGGAGCAATGAACAGAGAAAGCATTCAACAGTGAAAGTAGGTCCTGCAGGTTGCTCCTTCCCAGGGATTAGAGTGGTGGAGCCTGTGGGGAAGTTCCCAGAGCGCCTGCTCACGTAATTCAAATGGAAACATTCACTCTGGATGACTGTCATTTGTGTTGGAGTCATGGTGTGGGAGCAGGTGGGGTTGCCAAAGAGCCAAGGAAGGCAATGCAGGGAGGAAAGGGCATGGCCTGGGAAGGACAGTGCCTGGAAGCATAAGCAGAGTTCAAGACAGGTTTTGGAGAAGGTGCTTCTCTTCCTCAGTCCCAGCTGATTAACAATCAACAACCTGATCTCTAATCCCAGCTGAGGTATCACACAACAACAGTGTAGCTGTTCCTACCTGGTCTGGGCTGCCCTGTCCCTTCACAGAGTGGGAATGTCCCAGTCCTGCCCACAGCCGCCTCCTAGGACTTCCATAGGAGAACCAGGGCACTCAAGCCCCTGAAAATTGCTATTCTTTCCTCTTCTCTTTGGTAAAAATTGTATGCAGCTGCCAACACGATACCTTTATGGTTGCTCATTTCAGAAGGAAGCAGAGAAATAAATTTAGCCCAGAATTCGTGCTAATCCCTACCTGAGATCCTGCTTTTTTTACAGTAGGCTCAGGAGCACTGTTCCCACGTGTGCTAGAGCAAGTCCACAAACAGCCAGCAGTGCCTTTGGCAGATGCATTGGTCAGCTCACAGGACTGTTTACAGTCTGTTGAGAACATATAAAAAACATATAAAAAGCCGTAACATTTGAATATATTAAAAACAAGCTTGTAAGATCAAGAAAAGTTTTCAGGATAAAAGGACAATACTAAAGTAAAGGGCTATGATGGCTGTGAATTGAGATGCAGACTGGTTTAAATATTACTTTTTTTTTTAATGGAGCAACTAGAAAGCCATTCCGGAGTGGCTGTGTGGTATTTAGAGAGCTGGGCAGTAGCTGCAGCGCGCACAGATTTCCAGAGGCTTCTGTTCAGTGAGGAGAGGGCTGTGGGCTCAGGTAAGTCATGTGAGAGAGGTGAAGCACGTGTGTTGTAAGAGTTAATGGCACAACGTAGCCTTGTTCCACAGAGGCACGTTTTGTGCTGATGTTTTCCAGTCACCGCGTTCCTTGCAGCCGCTGTAGGAAAAGGTGTGTGGCTGGCAGGGCTGCAAGCCCAGACATGGCAGTTCTGGGTGTGGGTGCTTCCAGCCCATTGCCAGGTGCTTCAAATAGGCATTCCTGTCAGAGATCTGAGGTCAGTGCAGTGATAGCCCGTTTCAGCCCTGGATTATTACAGAAATGTTAATAAGGACAGTGGTGTATTTCACATTTATGTCTTTGGGCAGCAGGGTATTTACCTAACGCTGTAGCAGTACTGGAGGGGGGATTATATTTCCCTTCAAGACAACCAAGAGAACTTAAAAAGCTTGGAAAAAAATTTGTTCACCTCTTTAATATGACCTTGTGAGTCTAATGAGAAGTAATCTTATTTTCTGTATACCAGTAGATGAAAAACAGGAGGACAGGATAAACTCAAATGGGGTAGAAGTGCAGTTCTCCCTGCTTTTGCCTCCCTGCTGAATGACCCTTGATTACTTTTTACATCTTTGTAGCTAGATTTCCCTGCCTGTAAAATGAACGTAAATGAGACTGAAGTCCTAGCAAAACATGCAGATCTGGGGGGAATAAATGCTGGAAAAGCAGTATGAACTACTTTTATTTCTAAAATGCATTAAGGAAGAGGTATGGAGAAAGAATGGATTTTCATCTGGCAAAAGATCTAGGATTAACTTGTTGGCATAAAATACTTGTTATTGCCCTCATTTGCTTTTAGGATATTAATCATTGACATTTTTATTGGTTTGTCAGCCTTGTAATACATTTTGAGTCTAACCCAGGACTGTGCGGAGCAAACACTGGCACTTAGATTTATGGCAGCTTCACTCTCTGATCAATCTTTGGCGTTTCTGACCAAACATTTTCCAGTTGCTGTGGGTCTGCCTTTTTTTTTTTTTTTTTTTTGGAGGGAGGTGGGGGTGTTTTGTTTTCTTTACATTTAGAGTCTGTGCTTTGAGGGGCTCTGACAGTGACTGGAGTTGTTCATGTCACAAACACAGTGTAGGTGGAAGTGTTTCATGGCAGCTTCCCAGAAGGGGCACAGCCCCCAGCACTTCTCCGGATTCCAACAGATCATTTCTTTAAAGAATAAGCCTTGGCTCTTAATCCAAACCTTTGAGAAGAAGGTGACCCCGTGAAACACGGTCCTGCTGCACTCTCCTGCTGTATAAAGCCCTCTGGGAAGAGGGTGAGTGGCCAGGGGTGGGCAAGGCAAAGCTTACACCTCCTTGGACACTTCCACCCAAGAAATCTGCGCTTGAGCCTTCCTGCCCCTTTTTACACCTGTGTTACACTTTGGAATGCTGTCCATATAGCAATGCTTTTTAAGGCAAACTCCTGAGCAGATGCAGATCAGCAAGGTCTGCAGTGACGTGGATGCCCCGAGTGCTCGGCTGGCCCTGCTGACACAAGACAGTCCTGCCCTTTCCGGCTCCCACGCTGTCCCCTCCCTGGCCCTGCTGACACAGCCGGGACGTGGAGGGCGTTGGGAAATACGGCCCGTCCAAATCTACTGCAGCCAAGAACCTGAATGGCTGCGGAGAGAGGAATTTGCTCCTTTTCAGGGTGTCACCGGCACATCCCGGATTAAAGTCCTATGAGTGGCAGTCACTGCTCTCCGGGAAATCCAGGAGCTTCCCTAGTCAGTCCGACCAGCTCCTGGCTGAAGGGGAATTGCGCTCAAAGCATTTCATTCATGCTCAGTTGATGCTTAATACACCTTTCCCGTGGCGGGTCGTGCTTCCTAAATCCTTGTCACCATGGCAGGCGAACAAAGGCTGGTCCCAAGGCTGGGTGTTGTGTCAATAAAGCCGCTGCCTCGCAGGGTGTCACGGAGTTAATGTGGAGAGGGAGGGCGTGGGAGCGCATGCCGGTGTTAGCGTTCTGTTTTCTGCTCGCGATTGCGACAGCATTGCAACAGCCCGGCCTGTCTGAGCTGCTGCACGTCCCGACAGCCTGTCTGCTCCCAATCTGATAGGGGTGTGATAGAGCAACACACCTTTCTGGGAAATGGTAATGGGCAGCAATACTTGGCTGTAAGGAAATTTCGAATAAACCCGAGCAGTTTTCTTTTCAGAGTGCTGATGCTTTCCAGGTGGCCAAACAAAGGAAATCTATGAGGCAGCATTCATTCACTCAAGGGTTAGTTTTGGGGTAAGGAGGGGGAATGTTGAAAATCTCAAGGACTTCAGTAGTTGTGCTTGTATCTTTGTGGTAGCTTTGACTCCTTTGCTCGCTTCTCACAGGTCAGTAATGAGGGGACAATTGACAGGAATAACCCCCCTGGTAAAAATATACAGCTATTTCTGAAACAAACAGCATTTCATATGCAAAGCTTTGTGGTAAAGGGCATGCTCAGGGTGCTCTTTCAGGCCTGATGGGAAGTTTTACAAAGGGCAAGCTACCTTTTAGCAAGTGCTTCTCTGTTAGTTTCAAAATTCTCTCTTGCTTTTCTCTAGAATGATTTTCCCACAAAAAGTGATAGAAACCGTAAGAAAAGTCTCAGCAGAGCTTACTGCTCCTCTGCCCCCTTCTCTTCCTCCCTCCTCCCATGAAAACTGGGAGCTCTCAAAAAAATATTTTAGTATTCTGGAGATTAAAAAGTGTCTTTAATTTGTATTTGTCTTGTAATGGCTCTGACTTTCACCGCCTTGTCCTCCCCTTTATTTGGAGCGCATGTGTGAGCACTCCCTCTGATGTTGTTTATACACCCGCTGTCAGGTTCAATAAGCAGTTTCTTAGCAGGGCACCTTCCCACATTAAGGAAATGTTTCCAGTTCTTGTCCCAGCTCCTGCTCCCTCCATGTCCTGGCAGAGAATACTACAACTATGTATCAGTGATATCAGTAATTATTTGCTGGTAAATGGAAATGAACTCTAAAACCTCATGAATCTACTGGCAGCTTAGATGTGGGGCAGCTGTTTACAGGACATTTTATAGGTGTGCCAGTTATGCAGGTTTTATGTAGTGCCTGTTTTAAATTTAGGCATTTTATTAATAGTGGATCAAGAACATTTTAGAACTGTAGGACACCGATGTACCTCTTTGGTAAAACAGAAAAGAATGTGGTAATCAGTTTAAGGATTCTCTATGTAAATAGGCATATTGCTAAAGAGAGTCGAGATAAAGTGTAAATGTGAATAATTGCTCCTAAGACAAAGAAAAATTGGCAAGCAGCCACAATGGAAATTAGAAATTTAACTAGTTTTGTGGCAATAAATTGTACTAGTGGAGTCTCAGGGCTAGTCAAGTGAATGGTAAACCCACAGCTAACCTGCAGAACCAAGGATTTCCCCTTCACAGCTGGCTATAGGTATATAAAATTTCCCAGAGCAGAAAAACACGTTGTAGAAGCCACCGGATTTTTGGCTTTGAAGTAGAAGAGATACTTTCATTTTCAGTATCTCCATTAGAGCTTCTTGTTGCAAGACCAGAGTGTGAACTCTTGTGTCTGAGCCAAAATTCCAACCTAAGCAGAATGTACTCATCTAAATTTCCCTTTTGGTTTCATTTGGCCAAGGTATTCCTGGGTGTAGTGTTGCTGTGTACTGTTACTGCAGTTGCTGTGTTGGGAGCTTGGGAAGGCGCCCGCCTGAAAGAGGTTACATAAAACCCAAACCATTATAAGCTCAGAGAAACCCCTGAGTGTGATGATTAAAAAGAGAAAACGATTAGGGAAAACACATCAAAGCCTCGCAGTGAGAGTCCTAAAAGGAAAAATACTGATTATATTTGTTTTGATTTTGTCTTACATGAGGTAAAAAGGCGTGTGGTGTGTCCCGGGTCGCCACCCCGAGGGGTGTGTACTTAAAGACAACAGAAGCAGACTCCAAGGCTTCCATGGGGTTTATTTTGGTTGCAGGGCTGGGAAGATAAGATATAATTGTACCGTATACATAGTGGTGTATATCAATCTGATAGGTTGCACTTCCCATACACCCCTGAGCACCTTGCCTCCCCTCTGCCTGCTAATCTGTGTCCAGCAGACAACTCTGAGCCTTCTGACCTTTCGAGAAACTTTCAACTGGGATTTTTAAAACAATCACAAAAGTCTTTTTCTTTCTCCAAATGTGCAGTCTTCTCTGCCGTGAAAGCAGTCACGGAGGCATGAGATGGGTAACATTGATTGCTATAGCTGGTATGCCAGTTCAGGTTCAATAAATTGTGAGTCTTAGGGGCGAAAAATTGTTTAGAATTCCACTCTGGGTCTGGAAAAGAGAGTAGACATTTATTGATAGTCCTGTTGTTCACACTCCACCGGATTCTGTTATTTTAGAACAATGTTAGATTCATTTTTTTAAGGCTTTTTTAGACTTGCTCTGCCCTGGGAACCAGGTTAGAAAAGGTTTGAACTAATAAAATATGCAAAATGTGGTTTTAGGGCTCTCCTTTAATGTGGAAAGAGGAAGAAAAGTTTTAGTCAGTTATAGCAAATCCAGTAAGGGAACTATTTACTTAACACTCTCACGGTTATTTATTTTAATATACCTTTTCGGAACTTTTCATCTGGGTTTGGTTCATGTGGCCTCACTTATTTAATAGTGTTTTTTACTGATAGGTATTTTTCTGCTGTTATTCTGACTTCAGCAGTTACAGTAATTTTCTTTCTGGATTCTGCTATAGTAGATCCCAGAAAGCTAAAGGAAAATAACAGGACTTTAGAAATGTGGAAATACAAAATATAATCCTTATAGACTTTGAGTTTAGGTAGAAAGGTAATATCTGAGTTTATCTTCCCACAAATAGAGCTAGCATATATCCATTTATGAGGCAATAGTGCCTATTATTTTCCTAGATCAACAAAAATAATTGTAAAAAATGCAAAGTGTTGGTGCACAGACTTTCCTGGTTATTCATATTCAGCTTTGTCCTTGTCAGAGCCTTCCTGAGTTTGGGTCTAAGCCACTGCAGAAACTATCTTGGACTTTGTGCTTTTGTGTATAAAACAGAGGCTGCTTGGAAGAAAACAAGGAACAACACCTCTCTTCTAGGAGAGCGATCCTTGCATTATCCTTTTATCTCGGTTTGCTGACACCCTGGAAAATGCACCTGTTGTCCTGGATCATTTGGGATCTGGAGAGCAGGAGGTGAATGAGCCAGACAGGATGGAGAAGGGTGTAGGGAGCAACACTTCCCCTTACAGTCCAGGAGATTTTGTGTGTGTCTGGGTGTCCTGCCCTTGTGCATTCAGTACATCGAATTCTCCTTCAGCCCAGGAGTTTGCACGTTTTCCCCTTCCTAAAAATCACTCTGTTTGTATTACCAGTGGACCTGGATTCATTTGGTCTTGACCTGATCCTCACAAAACATCAGAGATGTTTGCGAAGCTAACAGCAGCGTAATGGGAAAAACAGCAGTGACAAATACCTTTGTTTTTTCCCTTTTTCTTCTCCTCAATATCAAAGCTAAAAGCATGGTCTTGATTTATATGCAGGATTACTGATGTTAAATCTATATAATAATACATCTAAAGCCTAGCACACTTTATAAATACACAAAACATGTAACTTAATAGTTATTTGTGCTGAATCTTTTTTTTTTTCCCTCTGAGTACTCTGTCCTACCTTTGTTACTGAGGGCACTAATGCTGCACTAATGTAGGCAGAAACAGCTGCATTTATCTTCATTTTATTCTCCCAAGTCAAAGCAACATGCTGGAACGAAAGCCACTGTCTGGAGCAAGCCTTCTGAAAGTCTTTTAAGGGCATCCATCTGGGCAGACTCTGTGGTTATGGGAGGGCTGATGCTGTAAGTGTTCATCCCACTAATGGTCTCATTGATTTTTATTTACGCTCTTTGTAGGCTGGGCAGAGTCTCAGTTTGAGTAAGAGTTACAGTCTGTGTGCTGAATTCTGGGACTGCAGGCAGGTGTTGAACTAAACCCAGGTTTCTATGTCTGTTTTTAGGGTGCTTGATCAAAGTGGTGCCTCCCAAACAGACTGACCTGTCTCCAGTGAAGCAGAGAAGTGCAGTTGGTGAGCAGTGTTAAAAACCAGGTGCGTGAGTTTGAAAATGTTGATCCAAATCACATTATTATAAGTAGTAGGGAAATGTCATGACCTACTGAGATTAAACAAAGACCTGCTTAGAATCTTGTGACTTCAGCTCATAAATGGATTTCATCACTCATTACAGCTGCATAAACAAATGCATGTGGCACATATGCATGTTTTGTTTTGGGAAGTTGTTTTTTAAATCCCCTCGGAGTTTTTTTTTAATTGCTCCTAATGAGCCAACGTTCCCTAGTTCTGGAGCGATGCCTGGTGTACCTGAGCACACTCATTGCTTTTAAAAGGGAACAGTTTCCCTGCTTTTCTCCCTTTCTGGCAGCTGAACTGCTTTCCAAGCAAGTTCTTTTAAAGGAAGAATTTACAATATGAAACGTGGTGTCAAAACTTTTATTCCTTTTATGAAAGTAGCCTTGCCCTGGTGCTCCTTTGGAGCTATGGAAATGTAATTCCAGCCCAGGCAACAATTGGAGAAACTCCTACACATGTCTGAGCTCAGACTCGATAAGTTTGTCATGTTGCTGGATACTTTTCAGGTGTTACATTTAATTTTTCATGTTGTCTGTGGCCTCATTTCTCCTGATGGGCCTTTCATAAGGAATCCTACCAGTGGATGCCCTGTGATTACCGGGGGGGTATTAGTATTTCCCTCATGTTTTCTTGCCAGTATGTTGCAAGTGAGATGTGCCAAGATTAATCCAAGTCTGGGTCTTCCTGCTGCAATTGTTCCCTGACGGCACTAATGATGCCAGTAGTTTGTGATGTAGAGCAGACACTTGTCTGTAGATTTATAAAGTGGTACAGATCAAAACTGTCAGGCCATTCTCACATCTTTAGGTTCAAAGTAGATCTTTTCAGTTAAACCCACACTTTTCAGCATCTCCAGGCAGGCAGTTATCAAAGTTTAACCTCAAGAAACCAAGATGGTGAAATATCTGAGTAATTCTTTGAATTTCAGTGTGCCATTTCATATTCAGAACTGGGAAGCTGGATTATTCCTGGATGGGAAGTGTCCATTTTAATGTTACATTGTAAATTGTTTTTTTAAATCATATCTAAAAGGAAATCAATTTTTTTTCCTCTCCCCAAAAATATTCAAGGACAGTCTGTTTTTGTGGCCAATTTCTGAGATTTGAAAATCAAATTTAAAAATGGATATTGCTGGAGAGAAACTGAACTTTTTTCCTATTTTAGTCAGAGCCTCCTCTTTTTACTTCTAACAACTAAAGTCAGGAAAGAAAAAAGTGCAACACAATGGGACAGTTCATATCCAGGGGTGCTTACACATATATATCCTATATAGATGGATTTGACCTGAAGTGCTTTAGTTTCTTTTGCTCGCTAGAAAAATAAACCAGGTAATCAAAAGAAATGTCACCTAAACTGAGTAAAGCTGAAGGATTTCTGCTTTTCTGTCAAGCAGCCTTAATTTTTAGGCAGCTGGGGAGGAGTCTTAGCCATATGTGGCTCCCAAAGCTGGCTTAATCTAATTGCTGAGTGTCTGAGGCTTGGAGTGTCAAAGCCTTTGGAGAATCCAGCTGCTCCTCACCTCTGGAAACCTGCCCTCTTAAGTAAGCAGCTATAAAGATGCCTGATATCAGAGCCTCGTGCTCCGAAATGTTGCCATGAACGCCTTCAAATGTCGTGTTAATACTGAGCACGGTTCACCCCCAAACCATCTGCCTTCGCAGAGCTGAAAATGATGTTTCAGTTAATTGATTAAGCTGCTCTGTTTCCTAATAAGGCCTATTTGAAATGCTCAGAGCCTGCAGACGGTGGGGCTGTAGGTGTGGAGCGGCCAAGGGTCTCCCTGGGCAGCGGGAGGTCCTGGGAATCCCTGCCTTGCCTTACCTGACTGTGCCAGCTGGGAAATACCTGGCTGTGTCCTTATAAGGCCAGGGAGCTGCTGCCGGAGCCCTGTTGCTGCCCCAGCGCTTCCCAGCTCCGCTCAGCCACAATCCTAAAAAGGCAGTTCCTTGTCCCGCTTCCCACAGCTGAGCTCCCCAGGGAGGGCGGCCTGGCCTTCCTGAGCCAGGCGCTGCGCTCCCAGGGGGAGCGTGGCTTCTCCAGGAAGATGTGGTGTTTACAGGCACTGCTGGGGTTCTCCTTCCTCGTGTTCTGTGAATAATGGAAAGGACAAGAGAGCACGGTGGCCGAGCCGCTCCGCGCCGAACGTTTCCCATAGATCCCGGTGTAGGATCTGTGTGGAGCAGTTCGGAGCCGTGGTCTTGAAAGCATATTAGGTTATGGTTTTATAATAGAAAGTCCTCAGCAGCAACCTGAGCTCAAAGCAATCCATGTCCTTTTTCCTCCCTCCCTCCCTCCCCTGGCTGCCATTCCTGCTCTTTGCCTGTGCTCCCTCGGTCCTTTGTGGGGCTGTGCCGAGTTCTTGGGTTCGTCTGTGAAAAGAGGTTTCTGCTCAGATTCACAGTTTGGCTTCACAAAACATGCTCATGTAACTGAGTGAGTGGTGGGGAGGAAAGAGAGGGGACAAAATGTAGTTATTAACACCCCGTGTTCTTCCTAATGTGAAACCAAAGCTGCTGCACTCTCCCTGAATCAAAACTCTTCAAATGCTGAATGTGTTATTAGATATTTCTACAGGTCTAATCGAAAATTTCTGAAGGTTCTGATTATTGGGTTATTTATTTCACAGGCCAAGTCACAAGCTTAGTTACAGTCTGATAGATGTTTAAGGACAAGTTCTTTACTGGAGCCAGATTTTGGAAAGGCTTGGATATGCTAATTGAGAAGGGGAATTACATGAGATTTTTTTCTTTTTTTATTAAATCAACAAATCATCCTGGCTTAATTGGAAAAATTAAAGAGGAGTGGTTTTTAAATTTAAGATCTGTGAAATTCTGGCAGTGAGGAGTCACACACTCATTTCAGAAAGGGGCTTAAAATACTTCTTTTCCAAGGGGGCTGTTTGGGAACAGTCCTTGGATAGCGTGTTCTGTGGAGCGTGCGAGACGTTGGGGTGCAGCTCTTGGATCTGAACATGCTGTACTCGGGCACAGCACTTTGTCTCCTCAGAGCCACGAGCTTCCTTCGTCTATCAGGCTGCTCCTGGCAATCCTGTGCAACCTTTGGACTTTATGGCCTCCCTCAGGATGTAGCACTGGCTCCCTAATATCTCTTCTCTTGTCTTTTGCCAAGTTTCCAGCAGGCAATGAGGCCACGACAAGGAGGGTCACAGGTGCTGAAGGAAGTCAGCAGCACAATTGTTATTGTAAATCTGGATTCTGCAGTTACAAGGATGAAATGCTGCTGCTCTTTATGAACCTGGCATGCCATCCCCATCTTTTTTTTCCAAGTTTCTAAGGTGTTTTCTAGCTCCTTTTGTCCCAGTGCTAGGTGTGTGCTGTGGATTTAGTAGGTGGGGTTAACAGTGCTGATGGTATAGATTAAAAAACAAAAACAAAGGGAGATTGCCAGGCACTCCTGTAATGCACACTGGTAGCTGAGATCTTGTCTGTATTTTCTAATGTTGTTTTTATACTGCGTAAATATCTGTCATGCAAAATGGTAAAAAAAGTTATTCACATGTTGGAATAGTAGTAAAGGAGATATTTAGGAAGAAATGGATCAGGCAATGAGGAAGAGGGTGATTAGAGAGAATCACTGATCGGGCAATAAGGAAGAGGGTGATAGACACTGGTACCATAAGGCAGGAGATGACACACATCTATGGAATTTGATAATTTAGGAGGAGCATTTACAGCTATAGATTTTGGACACTAAATATAGCAGAGAATCATTTAAACCCTGACTGGAAAAGGGCTGTTCCTGCCTCTGCCAGACAGGGCAGGGTGGTAAAGGTTATGGTAAAGGAATATGGGAAATACCACCTACTAAAGAAGTTCTTCTCCTTGGTATTTCTGGTTGGCTGTTGGTTGTGGTCCCAACATACACTGTGCCATGTTGTGTGACCCAGAGCTTTGGAAGATGTGGGTTTTGGAGAAGACACATTTGTGAAATGACAGTGGGAGGGCTGCCAGAAGGACAGCAGTTATTCTGAGTGAAGAAAGTGCCCACATGTAGTTTTTCAAGTGAAAAATAACATTGCTGGTCATTAAAGCAGACTAAACTGTCAAGGTCTGGGCTGGTTCTTCCCCTTGGCTCTGCTCTTGTGAGACCTCGCCTGAAGTACCACATCCAGCCCTGGGGAGCCCAGCATAAGAAGGACCTCCTGGATTGAGTCCAGAGGAGGCCAAGATGCTCCAAGGGCTGGAGCCCCTCTGCTCTGGAGACAGGCTGGGAGAGCTGGGGGTGCTCACCTGGAGAAGAGAAGGCTCTGAGGAGATCTTAGAGCCCCTTCTAGTGCCTAAAGGGACTTCAGGAGAGCTGGAGAGGGACTTGGGACAAGGGATGGAGGGACAGGACAAGGGGAAATGGT
Source organism: Grallaria varia (assembly GCA_013396735.1). Lineage (NCBI taxonomy): Eukaryota > Metazoa > Chordata > Aves > Passeriformes > Formicariidae > Grallaria > Grallaria varia. Next base: position 281,731 of record VWZG01012818.1, on the reverse strand, counting down.
GTTAAACTGAAAGAGGGTGGTTTAGATTTTCTAAAGGATTTCTTCCCTGTGAGGGCGGGCAGGCCCTGGCACAGGTTGCCCAGAGAAGCTGTGGCTGCCCCATCCCTGGGAATGTCCCAGGCCAGGTTGGAATGGGCTTGGAGCAACCTGGGACAGTGGAAGGTGTCCCTGCCCATGGCAGGGGAATGGCACTGGATGGGCTTTAAGGTCCCTCCCAACCCAAACCAGTCTGTGGTTCTGTGGAAAGTTCTCTATGTACACAAGGCACTTGAATGCACCCAAAGCACTGTCAGTCTGAGTTAATAGCCCCATCTCATGCTCAGCAGTGCCATTCTCAGCCTGTGATTATGTTGCTTTTCTTAGTCCAAAATGCTGCAACTCTGGTTGGGGCTCTCATAGGTCCTTGTTTTTGTACAAATTTGTAGCAGAGCAACTTTTGTGATGTTGGTATTTTTTAATAGACTATTCCAAATGCAGTCCTTTTTAATAGTGAAATCAAGGACACAGTGTCCTTCCAGTATGTGAATTAAATTGCAGAATTCAGAAAATATAAACCTGCCTGCCTCAGAAGGTTTCACTGCTTTAACCTCACTGGTAAAACAGTGAAAAATTGTGATTTGAAAGTGAAATTTAGAAAACTTCCCTTCACAGAGATGAAGCCCCACTGTGTAATGGTAACCCTTGTGTTAGCCCTGTGTGCAGGCTCAGCCCTTTGTTCATTCTCTGATCATCAATCTTCAGTTAATTCACTGAGACTTGTTGTGGAAAAAGGTGACTAAAGGTATTTGAGTTTGCCCTTTTACCACAGGAGGAATTCAGCTCCCATTCTGATAACTCGGGTTAAAACACACTTTAGAACAAGCTAATGTTGTTAAACCCTTGCATATCAAATGTCATCTGTGTTTATAAAAGGGACCTTTATCAGGAAACGTCACTAAGAATCTAAGGAATCTTTAATGAATGGCTTATTACTTCCCGGGATGGGCTCTGGAGGTAGGTTATATAAAGCCAACACTTTACTGTTGGTGTATTTGGTCAGGAAGCAAATACACCTTCCTAGTAAGTGTGTTTCGGTGTAAACAGTGCAAACCCACTTGTTCCAGGCTGCCAATGTCATTGCCACTTGTGCAAATCAAACTTACAGGATTTAGAGAATCGACCATCAGAGCTCAGCTGGCTCATTGCTTTAGCAGAGTGTGGAGTTAGTACTGGGGAAACCTGTGCTGTTAATTCACTCCTGGTAGTCTGTGGATCTTATTCATTGAAGCTTTGAAGGCTGTACTCATTTCTTTGTCACTAAGTGCAAATCCTTCTGTTTTAATGCAAAACCCAAACTCTGCAATGCTTGCAACAGACATCCTAAAGGTAATTGGGCCAGTCAGAGCCCTGAATGACCTGCTCTGACCTCACAGCTGACTCTGCTTTGAGCAGGAGGTTGAACTACATGTCCTTCCGGGGTCCTTTTCAACATGAATTGTCCTATGATCTTGCGATTTTTAAAAATGGTTGATGCTAAATTTTATCTCCTTCTGGGGTTTCATACTTTGAACTTTTTTTTTTTGAGATGCTTGCTTTTCAGAAAAGACTTTTGACACTGAGCCCTGTCACCTGTTAAAGTCTAGTCCCACAGCCAGTCCCACTGAAGTGAAATGTCATGCTATCTCTTGGACATGGTTACTCAACTCCTTTGCACACAAGACAGTGCCAGCCACAGGTCCTGGTGTTCAGTGTGTCACAGGAGCCAGACCATGTGTGTATTGTCCACTTTTTAAAAAGATTTAATTGAAAACATTTGATCTGGCCAGCCAAAAATGTAGCAATATGTGATCAGGCTATTTTAAATATCACAGCTTCAGGATTCATTTGGGCTGGGATGGGTGATATTAATATGTGAGATATCTTCTCTGTGTTCCCTAGGTTGTACAATTTATGTGTCATTTGCCTTGCAAAGAGCAAAGCAGTAAAATAGTGTCAAGAGGCTCAATACAATTCATGGTGCTTGAGTTTTTTTCATGAATCCCAAGAACATCGTATAGTGATTCTGAAGGAGTTTACCAAAAGGAAGGTGGCATTTCCTGTGCCTCTCATCACTGGTGGGCACAGCCCAACTTTAGAGGTACTGACCAGAAACCCCTTGAAGTGCTGGGCTGTAAACTGCAGCAGCTGTTGTGCAAGCTGTGGGATTCTTGTGGTGAGGATGGGAACCTTAAAAATCGGGTAGGGCAGAGAGCAGGAAATGGGGGCCATTACCTCTGTCCCAAGGGAAGTGGTTTCCCTGGTGAATCACAGCCCTGGTTTCCCTGTGCTGCGTGGGAGTGGTGTCCTATCCCAGGCGGATACTGCCGGCTCCTGGGGCTGGCAGGTCCCACTGCTGCAGTGGGAAACAGCAGGAGACTCTTGGTCCCACCAACATCACTCCCGTGCTGCCTCCCACCACTGCTTGGGCAGCTGGAGCAGGGCAGGATCAGGATGTGCCAAGCCCTGTTTGCCACATGGATTGTGACACGGTCCATTGCTGTAACCAAGGTGGCCAGAGTGGGACAAGGACTGCAGGCCTGTGCTGAAGGTCTGGCCACGTGCCACCTGGGCCTTGGGTTATCCCGTAGAGAACAAAACCTGCTGCTGTGTGAGACAGCTCAGGTTGCCAAGTCTTGCCTTCCTCCCCCGCCATGAGTCACCCAGCTCTGGCAGAGCCTGGATCCCATCTCACAGTGGCACAGGAACCTCCTGCCCTGGCTCGCACTCCAGCCGCTCCTGGAGGAAACCCTCCATCGGCATCCGCGCCCGCTCTGGCTGTGCCAAAGAGCTGCCACACCCCGGGTTCCTCAGGCCTTCTTGTCAGGGCACCACTGCCTTACTCATAACGGATACAGACATCGAAACCCAGCAGTCCCTCCTCTGCTCCGTGTGCTCCGAGGCTCCCGGAGGCTTTCCCAGTGCTGGAAAGAGTGTGCACCTTCATGTTGTTCTGTACAGTCCAAACCTTCCTAACCAAAGCTGTTCCCATCTGTTCCCAGGAGGAGAAGGCAGAAATCAGGCAGATCCTGGTAGCTGGATGTTGGTGGTATTTATCCTTCCTAATCCTAATAATGAGATCAATCCCCAAAGCGCTGCTGATCCCAGGCTGTATGTGTTCTCTGGAGCAGGGCAATTAATGACTTTGTGCGGGGAGCACAAGCCATGAGTGGGCACAGTTGTGTCTTCCACTTCCATATCCTTCTGCCTTGAGTCCCACGGCTGTCCCACAGCTGTCCCACAGCTGTCCCAGAGCTGTCCCACGGCCATCCCAGGGCTGTCCCCCGGCCGTCCCAAGGCTGTCCCACAGCCATCCCAGAGCTGTCCCACAGCTCACTCGCAACCAGCAGATCATTTAGAGGTTTCTATGGTTTGTAAATCATGGTGGAGGGAAAGCAACATCCGAGTCCCCAAGGCGTCTGGTGATGCTGTGGCTCACCAGAGATCTTTCATATCAGCCCTCAGTTCTTGCTAAGAACTTATCCTTAATCATGGATCTGGAGGTGCAGCAGCACCGATAATTTTGGGAACTTAGGTCTTTGATATAAATTTTGAGTTAATTTTATGGTATTAGGAAGCTGATGTAGTGGAATTTTTGTATCCTGAGATGTCTTTGCAGCAACAAAGTCTGTCATTAAATCTTAATGACAATCCATGAAAGCGTTTGCAGTTTCAGACAAACAGTGGCACCTATCTAGTAAAGTTACCAAGGGAGTGAACGTCTCTAGACCTGATAGGAGTGACCAGGGCAAGTCTGTTGGTCTTTTGGGGGTGGGCCTCAGCTTTATCTGCTCATATGCCAAGCTAGCCAGATGTAAACTATTTCTATTAGTGAAGTTAAGTGTTCATGGTAAAGCAGCTTGTGGCCTGAAACAATAATCCTTGCTAAGGGCCTGAATTTATGAGGTCAATAATTAGCTTATCAGGCATATAGCCCAGTTTGAGTTCATGTTCCATCTGACTTAGATCCAGTGAGTTCAGATAATTTGTAAAAGACAGTCCATGTGTACTGTGAGGGGCTGTAAAAAGATCTGTTGAAACAACAAAATGGGAAACCACACATAGAAAGTCTTAGGCCATGTGGGAGGGGAGAAGAACAGAATGTGCTTACTCCAGGAAAATCAGGTGTAGCTGAAGGGCCAAGTCACTAGGGACAACAGAACGCCCTGGATGAAACAACTGGACTCTAATTCTCAGGAAGGAGCACTGGAAAGAAGATCCACGCGAGTGCTTAGAAAGGGTTATGCTTGGACTTTGCTCGCTCCACAGGGATCACAACACGCTGGAACGCGTGGGTTCAGGAGTCAATGACAGGTTCAGATAGGGAAGGACAATCAGGTCTGTTGTCAGAGACAGTGACCATCTGCTTTCACTGGCACCTCAAGAAAGGTGCTTGCAGGTGAATTTCCCTCCTACCTATGAGCTTAGTAAGGAAAACCAGGGTCTTAATGATAACAAAGGTTCTGGCAGAGAACTGGAGAGTGTGGAAGGGATTTCAGGGGTGGGAGTGCAGTGTCTTCTGCAAGGCAGAAAAACACTTGCAAATATTCTATCTATTCAGGTGGGAACAATTTATTTTAGGGACATCTGATAATAATTTTTACAGTCAAATACAATTTTTATTTTAAAAGTGTGAGGAGATTCTTTTCTCTGGGGTAGTCTGAAAACAACTCAAGTCCCTGATATCCCTCAGAAAATGCCTTTTCCTTAGGTAACTAGGAAGTTTGGTTAAGTTTGTCCTCCCTGATAAAAGGGGGACACTTTTTATTTCTGGAGAATAAAACAGTCTTGCTGTAATCATGGTAAGGTTGCACAGTAAGTTGAATCAAAAGTATGTACCTGAACACGAACCCCACCAATCTTACAAGTTATTTTTATGATTTTGGTCAAGACAAAATAGCCAGTAGCTTCAGGAGGGGAAGTGAAATTGCTGGCCACCCAGTTTTAGTTGTTATTTTTAATGTAACAGTACCCCATTCCTGGATGGGGAATAGGCATGAGGTGACAGGTGGGTGTGGATGGAGCACCAGGAAACCAGGAGGTCAGCTCAGGCCACTGACACCAGGAATTGAACAAGAGCTGGGGCTGAGATTCCTGGTAGACCTACAATTAGATATTCAAGCTAATGAAGGAGAGGCTTAGCCTTAAGGACATCCTCTTCCTGGTGGTTTCTTGTACTCCTGGGTGCCAGTGCTCATGGTGTTATGAGCACAGATCTGCAACAGCAGCCTTAATTAAACAGTACATACTGCTCTATCCATCCAGCATCACATGGGCTGAATTAGCATTTCTGATCAACCTCTGCTTTTTGTGAAAATGCTCCAAGGTGTTAATCCTTATTTAGTGTAATGAGTGGAAAAGCTTTAGGTTGAAATCCAAGCAGCATCTTAAAAAACAACTTGTGTTTTTGTCATTGTCTTGACCCAACCCAGTCTGATGATTTTGCAAGTCAGAAATACGCTCAGACTGGCACCTTGTACATTGTGGTTTATCTTCCAAAATAATTTTTACAGTCCCTAGTTATCAGCTTTAAAAATAGCATAGGTTTATAGCCAAAAGGCTGGCAGATGTTTAGCTGTTGTGGATAAGAGCAAGGTTTAAATACAGCTGTTCATTTTCCATGCTGGTATCATGTGAAGCAGTACTGAGGACCACTGTGTTATAGTTGGCTTGCAAGGATCCTGGCACCCTAAGAAATGGTTTCTGTCTCTCCTGCCTATTCTTTGTACCTCCTTGTAATGCTTCCAGTGACTACAATCCTATACTTAGATAGAAGAGCTGATCTACTGGAGCCTTACCCCGGGAATGAACTCCACTAATCAACTGCTCATGACTTGAACAGATGTTTCTGGTTTTCAGACAATTGGAACCTCATGTTCTACTACATTTTTAATTTTTTTTTCCTCCTTCTTTTGATACTGGCAGCAAATGCCCCATTACACATGTGAGCTTCAAAAACTTGTCACATGATAGCAGGAACAAATTGTTAAGCCAGTCAGCAAAGTTCAGGTTTGAAGTGGTGGTCCACTGGAGGCAACTGGGTCTTAGAAGCCAAAGGAATGGTTTATGGAATTACCATGCTGTGGTTTTGTTGTAAATGCCAATATTCTATTTCGGCCTCTTGTATGAAATTTGGAAATGTCAGAAGAACTCAGATCACAACTCTTTTTTTTTTTTTTTTCAGAGACTGAATCACTTTAGGATGTGGAGATAAAGTGATTTTTTTGAGGATATGAGTATTTTATCCTTGAAACCACAGAAAGGGGATGTGAATGGTTTACATGATGTTGTTATACAAGGACTTATCTCTCATGGCAGGTCAAAATCTGTGAAGTTTCAGACATAGTGCAAATACAGATGTGAAGAATTTACTTTTTGCTTCAGTTTGTTTAGTCTGTTGCATTTAACTTTCCTTTTCTAATTGATAAGTAACTGATGGATTCTTGATCAGCTGATATCTTGGTATGATTTGGGCAAAAGGAAAAGTAATGTATGTGGGAAGGATGACAGACTGTCACTGTCCCTCCCCGAAGCTGCTGTGACCTCCACTGCCAACAAAACCAGAACTGCTCAGTGGAAGCCAAACACCTGTTACAAGAGCACAATGGGCCACAGACTGTGGGCACTGGAGACACACTTCTTGGGGATTAAAGCAACTCATTTGCAAACCATTTTGCTGCCAGCAATGAGCAGTTAATCATGAACCTGCCCCTGCCCACAGCTCACCCACGCTGGATGGATTCAGGAGCATGGCTGGAAGGCACAGCCGGGGAGTTTATCGGTGTTCACACCCTGTTAGCCACATGTGGGAGACCAGAACCAGCACTTGTGCCTTTCACCCTTCCCCACAGCAAACACCTTAACTTGCTGCTGGTGCTGGTTTTGGTTGGGATGATAAACACAAGCGCAAAGAGCAGTGTGAGCTGCAGGCTCTTCTATTAATGGAAAGGGTGAGAGTGGGGATAGACAGGATCAGTGGCAGTCTCTGCAGCCCTGCTGAGGATACTCGGTGCTTCGGAAAGTTTCTCAGCTGGTAAAGATGTAATCAGTTAAGAACATTGCTAGCCATACACACTGGGAATGGCAGTAGTTGTTTTCAAGCTGGTGATTCTCTTCTCTGAACATCACAGCCAAACTCTGACCTCCTGGTGCCATTGGCACAGATTTGGTGAAACTTGAACTTGGGTTGAAGGTCTGGGTTTCTGTCTGCATAGAGATGCTGTAGGTTTTTCATGCCAGTGGATGAGATTTCTTGTTTGCTTCTTGTGCTTTCTGAGTCGAGTAAGAAACAGAGGAGCCCATGAAATGTGGGTAACAAAAAGCTGGTGGATGATCCTCAGTAGAACATACGCAGGTATGATGGGAGTGGGAGAAGAGGACTTATTAGTGAAAAGAATCATCTAAGCCAAGGGATGACAGGAATTCCAAAAGAGCTTGATTAGAAGTGCTGAAGTTGGCTGACAAGCCATGGACAGAAAAAATAGAGTATTGATGTGAAACTTTGGTAAATGCCTCTGGAAACTGAGGGAGGAGGGATTTTGGTGGAATGAAGGAGCAGGAGGTGGACCGAGCAGAGTCTGGCATGAACGTGGAGGAGGAAAAATGTGGGTGTTGGAAATGGTGAGCCCACTGATCTTGGAAATAAAAGGAAGAGGGGGACACAGTGCTGAAAAAGGCAGAGTTGGGCAAAGAATGGATTTGGGTTCTTCTAAGTCGAAGGAAATTTAAATGAGCACTTGCTTGTGCTGTAGAGAGAGAAGATAAGCACTGGAGCAGGAGGAAAGATGTAAAGGTGAACAAGAAGAAACCAAGGATCATTTATGGGTCAGTGAAGAGGCCAGAGGGAAAGCAAGATGTTTCCTTATGGCATGTGAGAGGGCCTTACTGGCAGAGAAGAAAATGAGCACATTATGCTTTATCACTTTATCCTCTGGAAGTGATAAACCTGCTCCAATGCAGAGGGAAGTGGGCACAGAAAAAAGGAAGTATTTGGGCAGCAAGTTTCGAGTGAGGGACTGCTAAGAGCATGAATGTGGGTTACAGCTAAATTAGAAGTGAATTGTTAGTGGTGGAAAGGTGGCAGGGCAGAAAAGGATGGAAATCAATCTCCAGGGATGGACTTTTACCAGGAATTTTCCTCTGCAAAAGCAGAGGAGGCATGTATGGGGTAAGAAAGAAAAGGATTAATGGAGAATAATGAAACATGGAGAGAATCAAGATTGTTGATGGTAGAAAGGGAAGATAAAAGTGAGAAGACTGAAGTTGGGCAAGATGATGTCTCAAATGTTAATAGGAGTGAGCATCCCTGTCAGGATCCCTGACTTTTCCTTTGGCTGCATTTTCAGTCTCTTTCTCTCTCACATGTCCAGGAGAGTTACGCATGAAGAGCACAATTCAAAATGTACCTAAAGGAACATATCAAGAGGTAACAGCAGCAAACAGAGCTGAGTCTTTTGGACTGCACAACTTCCACAAGGGTGGTCTCATACTGGGACGCTGGGATCAATGTCCTGCTTTCAGAGTATCCAGAGAAGACAACTTTTCAGGTAACCTCACCTTGGTCTGAGGTGCAGAGACACCAGAAATCTGATGGCCAGTGAGAATAATTTCACGTGGTTCATCAAACTTGGGAGAACTCGGTTCAAAGAGTCCCCAGACACACAGGGTGCAGATCCGTGGTCTGCCCAGCAGAAGCATTTCCCCTCGCCACTCTGGGGCAAGGGGTGGCAGTGAACCAAATGTAGCTTTGCCTGTAACCCTAAGGAGCTCCTGTGGGTTTTGGAAGGGGCATAAGAAAGCTCTATTACCCTCTGTCCTGCATCCAGCCTTGTGGCCGGGGGGACGCAGCCATTCCTCTTTCTGGGAAGGATTTCCAAAAGCTTTAAATCTGCCGTGGGGTTGGCTTGGAGTAATCTCGTGGGAGTGTTTGTGTGTCCTGGGCGAGCGGTGCCCCTTGGGAGGGTGACGGTGGGAGCCCTGCCGTGTCACAGCCGGGCACAGCAGTGGCTTTGTGGGTTTCCTGGGAGCGTTCAGCCCCCGGGGTGAGGGTCCAGCCTGGCTCCTGTCCCTGTGCTCCCTGTGCTCTGTCACACACGCGGTGCCATCGATGAGTTGTCATCTGCCGGCTGCACGCCCACAGCAGGAAGGAAACGGCTGGTCCTCCAAGTCAGGAGTAGTGAAAAAAAAAAAAATAAAATAAAAAGGCAACAAACAGCAGGCAGGCTGTGCATTGTCCCGATTCCTCCCGGACTGAAGGAATCCTTTGCCCCGTGATTCATGCTGAGCTGTCTGCTCCATCCGGCGGGCTCGCAGCATCCGGAGCCGTGTCAGGCAGCCTCCCACTGCAACTGGGTGCTGCTGGCACCGCAGCCTGCAGCGTTCCAGGATTCCTTTGTTACTCAGGGCACTGGCACTTCCTTTGGCACTTGACTCCAGGAAGGCTTGTGTGTGAGCAGGGGCTTTCTTGGCTCTTTTTTTTTTGGTTACTGTTTGTTGGGTTTCACATTTGGAAGCTGAAGGTTTGATCCTGGCGTCTCCCTCGCTGCCGGCTCTCTGGAGGTTGAAGGCTCTGTTTGCTGATGATTAGCCAATACCAGCTGTTCTGGCAGTGGAGATGTCTCGAATCAATCCTACCCTGTCTGGCTTTCCAGGAAGAGCCGGCCCTCCCCTCGCTCTCCGCAGCCCCTGTCATCCAAGACAGAATTTATCAGAGCTGCTGCGAGCAGGAAATGAGCTCCTTTACAACTTGTTCTCCACTGCTTCTTATTCATTTTATTGTTTTAACATTTTCCAGAAAATAAGGCAGAAAACAAACCTGCTTCCTCTTCAGAGGAGTTGTGCTGTTAACCTGTGAAATGCTTATTTCCTTGGCAGGCTGCTGCTTATCTTTATAGCAGAACCACAAGATTAAAATCAGTTAAAGTCTAACTCAGATAATGAATAAAACACTGGAAAACATTTAGTCATCCTTTAGGATCCTGAAGATAAGGATTTCTACATATAAGCATCAAAGCTGTGATGAGCACCAAGGGAGGGATAGGCTCAGGAAAAATGGAGGGAAGGGTGCTGCCCACAGACTCAGGAATGTGCCTGTGAGGAAATTATTTGAGGGCCTGGGTCTTCAACATCTCTGTTAAGTTGACTTGACTTTCCTGAAGAGGTGAGTACCTGCCTCTTCCATGAAAAACTCACCTTAAAATTGCAGTCAGGTAACAAAAAGTGGTTTTCACTCACTTTATATCTGACTTTAGATATGGATATATTCGTGTTTTCTGTGTGTCCTTCCAACAGCAATGTTGGAATATTTATTTTTTTTCTTTAATATGTGCAGAAGGAAGACACTCTCTTAATTAGTATCAGGCGGTTTTGGTGTTGTTCAGCATTAAAAATAAACCTCTGCCTTTGCCAGAAGTAAATTTGGCAATTGTGTGCTCCCTGCTGCAGGAAAACAATGTCTCTCTTTAGAGCTCCGAACCAAGCACTGGCAATGAAATGGGGCCCAGTGTCCATTGATCTCAATGGAAAACCTATTATTAGAAGGATCACTGTGACCACATCCTGCCAGCATTTTGTACCCAGAACCACCACTGAGGTCAGCAGGATTTTTGTGCAAATATTTATGGCAGGATATGGCCCACTTCAGGGCACTCTCGGGGTTGACAGGCCTTCAGCTGGGTTGTTCCTTCTTTGTGTTGTGTTCTTCTGAGGTGTGAACAAGTCAAAAAACCCCACCATCCAGGCTGGTGTGGACCAAAACCCAGCAACGCAGTTTGGGCACTTTGAATGTGGACATGAGGCAAGACTCTGGCATTGCACAATGTCCTGCTGGGTTGTGCCATGCCTTGGACGCTGGATGGCTTGTGTCCTTCTAATTCCTCAAGAAAGCAGCAGGGAGCAACTTTGATGGGTCTGTGGCTTCAACAAGTGAAAACTGTTGATAATTGAGTAACTCAAGATTTTTGTTTTCAGCAAATGCTTTGCATGTGTGACTAGTGCAGCTCATTTCCTGCTTGCCAAGTTCAGTTCTATCAACACTTATTGGAACCACGAGTTTGGATAGCAGAGGGAAAGCTCTCTCCTTTATCCTTTTGATATGGGGAATAAATGAATTCTTTTCAGCTTACTGTACATCTGTGTTTTCACTGGACAGCAGAAAACTGTGTCACTGACTCATTGTTTGATCTTGGGTAAATCATCTAATCCTGTCTGTCCCAGTACCCTCGTGTGCATAAATAATGTAATGACTCTCATCTGTCTTTACAAGCTGTTAGAATAACTTTGGTTTAAGTAGTTTTAGCTTTACTTTAGTCTTTTCCACGTTTTATTGGTGAAAGAAAGAGGCTCTTCCACAAAGGTTTCTTTCCCTGCTGGGTGCTGAAATATTCACTGTTCACAGGTTTAGATAATTTGCATTTTAGCTCATGTTTCTCATACCTGTAGGGCCAGACTTGAAGTTTATACATATTTGCCACTGCAGAAATGTCTCTGATAAAATGACAAGCTGGCATTTTCAGCAATAGCTGCAAGGTGGGAACACTGTGAACCCAAGTTACATTTGTCACAACTCTGTGCGTGGATTCCCTGTAAGAGGTGAAACAGGCACGACAACGAATTGATGCTCCTGAAAGAGGAGTTACCCCTTTGCCTGGTTCATATGAAGAGTATTTTAGATTGAAGCCTAAAAACTTAGAAAACAAATTAAAAGCTTAATCATTTCCTTGTGCATCAACAGCTGTAAAGAGAAAAAGAAAAAACCAAACCAACCAAAACCAGCAAAAAACCCAAACCATGACCTGAAAACACAAATGGGCCATTCCACATACCAAGCCTGCAAGACATTTTCAACTATAGACTGCACAAAATGATTCTTTGCATTATAATTTGCATCTTGAGGTTCAGGACTAATGTGATTTCTGTCCTCTTCCTCCTCTAGCCATATACCTAAAGAAAATGTCAATATAATGCTGAGGGAAATTGCCTGGCTAATAACAGAACTTTAGGTAGAAATGTATTAGTTTGAAAGAAACTGGTCTGTTGGAAACCTTGTTCATTAAGGGATAAAAGTTCTGTAGGGAAGAGGCAGCAGGATATGGAGATCTGAGAGTACAGGGGATGGGTGATATTCTCACAGAGGATGGGCGATATTCTCACTGAGAGCACTTCTAAGGGACAGGGAAGAAAAAGGTTTGTGTCTCTGGTGGAAAAAAGAAGTCTACTTTTCTATTTCAGTATTATCCCAATGCAAGTAGAAGACTGAATGCAAAACCTCAGAAATGGTTGCAAAATGGAATTCTTGTTTTCCAGCCAGTTTGGGCCAGAATGATTCTATATTTGTGGAGGGCTGGAGAGAGAAGTTTCCTCTTAAACAGGAAAAGGGTGATCCTGCTGCTGCACCTTGGTCAGAGGAGGTGTCTGGCTCCCCAGTAGAGCTCCCCGTGGAGCAGTTCCCATCCCATCCCATCCCATCCCGTCCCATCCCATCCCATCCCACAGCACAGGCAGTAAGTGCCTCATGGACACAGCTCTGTGGTTAAAGTGCTGAATCAGGACTCAGACTGGGTTCAGTTCTGGCTTGCCTCAAGGTTTCTTATTTAATCTTGAGCAATGCACTTAATCTGTCTGTGCTTCAGTTTCCTTTCTGTGAGGGTTGGTCTGTGTGAGGCATCAGTGACCTGCTCCAAGTACAGATATATCGATTCAGAACAACCTGTGACCGTGTTAAGATTAGTTTAAGCTTTTTGGGGAGAGGTTTAAGCTAAACTGAAGTAGCTAATTTTTAACCCAGAGTGCATATTTTGCATAAGTGCATCTAAAAATCTGATTGAATCAAAGGAGCGAAACTGAAATGTCCATTAAAACTTTTCCAGGCAATCCTGGGGGCGTGATACCAACAACTGTATTACTTTGGGCCCTGTGGGCTCCTCCACCTTATATTCATACAGGTTTTGGAGGGAGAACAAGATAATCAGACTTCAGGAGGGTCACAAAGTGAGGTTTCTTAGAAGGGTCTAATAAAAAGTGAAGTCTTTACCAGTGGTCTCCACCACTGCAAAGACTAAAACAGTAGGAGAGTCTGAATTCAGTGATTTTCTTGCTGCCCTTTGAATGAAAATGTGCAGGTTTGGTCGGCACAAAGTTGCATCACTGACACAGAAGGGAATCTTTTAACTGCTTCCTTCTATTGTCTTGTCTTACTGTCTGCTTTGCCACCCATGCTCTCTTTTTTTGTTGGAAGTGCCACATGGTTTTTCTGTTCCCAGGAGAAATAACAGCAATAATAGAAAATTACTGCTTTGCAAATAATTTTGGAAAGTACACACGGAAATCTTTAGGAGTGAAAATAGCTGCAATGGATGGCAGTTGCTACTAGCAATGGAAATGTTTAGGTATATTAAAAAAACATGTCAGAGATGCTGAAATTTCATGTGTAGGACTAAGTGCACAATCTTCTCAGGCACTGGAAGGATAGAAGGGAAATTGTGAATACCCCAAAGTCCTGACCTGCCTGTGTAAAGTTCTCCTTACCACAGGCACTAAGTGTTCTTTAATGCAAGTCAAGCACTCCAAATGAGGAAAGAGAGAGAAATTACTCTGAACAGGAAGCTTCAAATATTCTAAGACTAATTGAGTTTAGATAATTAAGGGGGTTTAGAGCTGTAATTCAGAGGAGAATGGGAGGCGAGGACAGTTTAATTGAGATTGCCTGTCCATCTGTGAATTCTCCACGCATCCTCTGTGGTGTGTCCTGGTTGTCATTCCCTCTGACCTGGAGGAGCTGATGTCGTTTGTATTGACCTTATTAGTGGCACTACAGGCTTCCCCTTGCCTTTTGGAGCTATTTGTGTCCTGCCTCTGGTGCAGGGCACTCGTGGCAGCTGCCTGTGCTGTCCCAGCCTTGGGAATGCCCTGCCCTGGCCCCTCTGCCCCCGGAGCCCTCACAGGGTCATGCCAGGAGCTGTGGGATAAGGAGCTGCATTGGAATGCTGCTTGGTGCTTCAGCAGAGGCTGTTCCATGTGTACTGGAGATGAGTCTTCATCTCTGCTCCAGCAAGGAAGCCAAAATTGGAATCAAGACCCAAATCCTTGCTGCCAGGAGCGGGTTGATGGTGGTGATAAGCCTGGCTGGTTCAGTTGGTGAGCAGAGATGGCAGCCAAGGAAAAAGGTTCCCAATAGCTTTGCACTGACTGCTACTAAGAAAACAACTTTTTTCAAGGATGTCATCATGTATTTTGTGCCTTGGAAGGGACCGTGCCTGTACTGCAGTGCAGCACCACAGATCCTCCTGCCCTGTGACTCCCTGTGTGGTGTCACACACCAACCTTGCCTGAGCAGGGAGCGCGACAGAGGGAGATCCATGTGGCACACATGGAGAGATTTGGACACAACAGGCAGGAAGCATGTTAGTGAGGCTGTTCTATGGTGCAGGAGGTGCAGGGGTTGCTGAGGATGGTGCAGGAGGTGCCCTGGTTGCTGAGGATGGTGCAGGAGGTGCAGGGATTGCTGAGGCTGGTGCAGGAGGTGCCCTGGTTGCTGAGGATGGTGCAGGAGGTGCAGGGATTGCTGAGGATGGTGCAGGAGGTGCCCTGGTTGCTGAGGATGGTGACCAGGATCTCACAGCCATCGGCTCATCTACCCCCTGACAGCATGGGCAAACCTGGAGTGCTGCAGGTGCAGTGGTGACATCTGAATTTCGATTTAGCAGTGAATAAATGGGACACATGACGCTAGAGCTGTGTCCTGCCCATCTCTGGGGCCGTGTCCACCCTGCAGGTGAGTGGCACAAATTCTGATTTTACACTGACTGGTGCCTGTGGATACTCCAGTGATCTAAATGGGGCTGGCCCAGCACCTTGCCAAGTGTAATCGAGATCAAAATGCTGTTCAAACTGCAGCAGGTCACATTTCTTAATGTAGAAAGCTGCAGCAGACACTGAGGGGAAAGGCCTCGGAGCCCCTGTGAGCCCTGACAAATTGTAACACAGTTCTTGGACTGTGTTTGTAAGTAAAAGTAACTCAACCTGGTGCCATAAGGACCTCTGAGAAAATAAAAAAGGCACCTGAGAGTGGGTTGTCTGAGTTTTCCTCTTGTCTCCTGCTGCCTTACAAGTGTTGCAGTGGAGGAGCTGCAGCAAAGCACAGGGGACCCTTTCCTGGTGGACCTTCCTACTTGCACCAGGAGTCAAAAACGAGGAAACAAACTCCAGGATGTTTTCATGGGGAGAACTAGGAAAATGCTCTGTACTAACCTGCTATCAGCAGGTGTTTTCCTAGTGACTGTCATTGCTACTGCCCCTCTGGGGCTATTCGGATGTGGAAAGTGGGATAAATAATCCAAGAGGATGTTCCTAGCTGCTAATTTTCAGTCAGATTTGATCCTGGTCCAAGATTTAACACTTCCTTTCACTGCCAGCCGCATACTAAAAATAACATATTGTCAGGATATTGGAGACCACTGGAAACCTGTGGTGTTTGGCACATGAATGTTGCCTTTTGTCTGGACATCTCAAAGCAACAACTTGGAGCCTCATTGCAACCCCTTGGAACTGGGAGAATTCGAGACATTTTTGGAGCTGTTTGAGACGTAGGTCAACAGGAGGCAAATCTCAGAATGGCTCCAAGGGTGTGAATTTCCTTGTTGAGTGGTATATATTTAAAAGAAGAGAAAGCACCTTTACCATGACTTGTCTCATGGGTCATCTGGCTGTGTCTCAGGGCATGGCTGGTCCTTCCTGGGGCCAGAGGAGATGCACTGGGGGACTGTAGTGGGGAGTCACGAACCAGGGGGATGGTTCTCTCTGCAGAAAGATTGCTGCCCTCAATAAAGGTTGGAGAGGAGTTAATTCATATATTCTTATTAGGTTTCTTTTTGTTTGTTTCTTTTTGGGGTGTTTTTTTCTAGTTAATCTGTCTTCCAGTAATAAGACTTATTAACTAACATTTCTGGCACGGGGAATGTTTTTTTGACAGAGGATTTTCTTTTTTTATGCGCTTTCCTTCTCTGTACTTTATTTTTCTCTTTGGTCATAGTCATTGGTTAACAGAGATGGTGGAAGCAACTACAAAAGCAAAAGCACTGTTTGGCTGGCAGGAATGCAGCAGATTGGGCCTGTTTGTGTGGATGGGTTGCAATGTCCCCAAGTCAAGAGGGTTCCCTGTTCTGCCCTGAGCATTCCGTGTCAGACGGGTCTTCTCAGGCCTTGGGAAAGCAGCTGCTTTTCCTCTGTTGGGAAAACAACACATAGGTGGTGGGTTTCAGCCAAAAATCCAGTGAAAGAGCTGAAATGGAGACTGATCCGAAAGGCAGGCTGAGAGCAAGATGTAAGTTCCCCAAGGAGACGGGATTTGTTTGGGTTCTCTCCTCAAGTAGTTGAGCACTTTTCTCCCAAGACTGTGGAACCTCTTCCTTGCAAAGGACAACTAATGGTTTCTTGTGCCTGACAGTTTTGGTTGCTCTGCTCATTTTGATAATTCACTTAAGCCTCTCAAAGCAGCTGTAATTTAATCAAAGTGCCTGGAAAACAGCAGGGCTGTTGATCCCAGTCAGGGGTGTGCACAGATGGCCATGGAGGCCACGGGAAGCAGCGGGATTTTCATCTGGGGGGGATTTTCATCTTGTGCTGCCTCTCACAAAACGGAGGTGGGTCAGGCCTTGCGTTCCCACAGGTACTGGGGTGTTTTCCTTGCTGGGAAGGGGCTGCCTCACTCTTTGATGGCAATGCGATGGTGGAGATAACAAGAGCCTCTTTTCTGTGAGCAAGCCTGGATTGTTTATTTGGCGTCACAGTGAAGTCACCTGCCTGATGAGAGATTTAAACGCTGGGGAAATGTCAAAACTGCCCACAACTGTTTGATTGCTAAATCTCAGGGAAGTTATCATTTCCATCCTGCTTGGGGAAGCTGGTTTTGTTATGTTAATCAGGGTGGCTGTGCTGTGTTGTCTACCTGACTGCACTGAACCAATTTTTTGGCTCCTGCCTGCCTTATCTCTCCCCAGCCTGAGAGACTGAAGGAGCACAGGTGCATCAGAGATTTGTTTTATTTCCCCCAGTGTTGGTGATGAAGCACAAGCCCGAGGTCTGAGTGTTGCGTCATGGTCGGTGACCTTCAGGCTCCTGCTGGTGTGGAGGCTGTGGGGCCCTTTTGATTTACAGCACTACTGAAGTGGCTGCACACCTTGGCAAGGGCCACATCACTATTTCAGCTCCAGCCTGTGGGTGACGAGTGAGGAGACACGTGTTGCACTCCCGTCACACTGCTGAGAGATTTATTTACTTTTGAATGTTACAGACTTAACTTGAAGTAAAAACACCAAAAAAGACTTTTTTTTTTTTTACCTAAAGAAGAAAACATCTCTTTACTTCTCAGTCCTCAGGTAGCTTCCTCAAGGAATCTCTATCCCAGCTTTTCCTCCGACTTCTGATTGTTCTGGGTCTTTCTCTTCATTTCAGTAATTTCTGGCTCCTGCTTGGGTTTCTTCCAGCACCCTTCTCTTCACCTCCACTTGAAAAAAAAAATACCTTCCCTTTGCATCTTGGCAGGAGACAAAAGTAACCATTTTCAGACCCAGGAACACAAAGTGGGGCTGAGAGAACCCAGTGCCCCTCAGCCCTGGAGATGCTGTGCCCCATGCAGAGATGAAGGGAGAGGAGATGTTTGAGGGATTCCTGGCATGGGGCAGGAGGAGCCAGAGTGAAGGAGCAGGCAGCTGTGGCGGGGAGCAGGATCCATTCCCCGGCTCCCTGTCTGCACCCTGTGGCCCCTGGGCCGAGGACAAGCAGGTGCCTGTTGGCTGCACTGCCGCGGGGATTGCACAAGGAGCCGTGGGCTGGTGGAAAGGCTCCAGGGAGCCAGCCCCAGCCTACGGACTGTAGGTTTGCCTCCCTGAGTCTAGACACTCTCACGGGGATTACGTCAACAATAATTTGTCAGTCTCTATTTCCAGTGGCATGGTTAGCATTTACTAGTGCTGAGATTCAACTTATACTCTTCCATAGTCTATCATCTGAGAAGTGCTTCCAGCAGAGCTGCTTCCTAGGCCACAATTTCCATGGGTTTTTGAATAATACTAGTGATACTCATTCTTGGAGAAGGAAAATGGTTCCAGACATCCACATCCCACTGAGGGGCAAGAACATCTCTTGTGTATTTGGATGCAGCTGATGCCCCATAGATATTTTAATAATTGGACATATTCAAATATGTTCATCAGGTTTGGGAATAAGGTCTAAGAACACACTGCTGTAACTTTAGGGAAAAAAAAATTCCTTTGGTCTCAAAACCACCCATAAAATGAGTGTCAAAATTCCATTTTTTTACACAAAACCCTACCACTTTCAGGTACAGAAAATTTACACACAATCCCTGGGGAATGTATCCACAGCCCAGCTTTAAAGATCGATGTGCCTGACATGAGTGGCCACTGTCTTGGGGTTCTCTGGGTGGTTAATGAACAGCTGCCTTTTCAAGGAAACTTCTGCTCTGACTCACCCTCTGAAAGAGTTTTCCTCTTCATATGGGCTGGAGAGGAGGACTGTATTAAAATACAATTTTCAAATAGAGCTGTGCAAATAACCACCTCTGAACTCCTTCCCTTCTTTTCACAACCAGGATAAAAGTTCAAGTGCTGACAGCATTTTATGCCCCAACTTCTGAACTCTGCCCCCTCCCATGACGTTGTGTCAAGACTCCGTAATACAGAGAGAGGGTAATTAAACTTTGTGGATATTAAGGATCTGATATGAAATACCCCAAGTCTATAAAACGTGGACTTCTTAGAACGTGCTTAGTGCAGAGCTCAGCTTATGCAACAGGACAGTACAAATTTTGCAAGACTTGTCTTTCATGTTTTGGATTTCCCCCTAGAGTCCCAAAAGGGCATTAAACAACAGTTTAATAAATAAAAACTAAAACAGTTTAACTCCTTGCTTGTTGGGGAAAGGGGAAACCCAGGGAAAAGTAAATCTTTAACTCAAAACAAAAATCAAGGAACTCTCTCAAACTCAGAGGATCGATGTTGTTTTATTATTAAACCACTGTGCTGTTGTTCCCATGGAAACAAAGAAACAAATATTTGGAACTGTGTCACACCTTCCACCGAAATTCCAGCTAAGAATGTTTTGGAAAGTGTTCTTGTCAATGACAACCCTCCCGTGCTCTGAATGAGGGCTTTGTGCAGCCTCCTGGACTCCTGCACAGGGGACAAGGTGAACCTCCCCATCAGCCCCTGGGCATTCCTTGTCTTTCCAGGTCTTTACAAGGAATTAGTGGCATCAGGAGGTCTGTGCCCAGTACAAACAATAAGTCTGAGGCTGGAGCAATGACCCAAATGAAATGGGTGCCTCTGGTCATTTGCTGTTGGTTTGAGTGTTGTTTTTTTTTTAATTCCATCATTTTCTGCAGGTCAATCCTATAGCAACATGCCGAATGATTTCACCTTGAACCCAGCATGATCTGCTCACAAATAGAAGGGAAAAAAACCCATGAAATACAACTGAGATTTCAGCTTAAAAAAATATTTACTTGACTGAGATAATATGATCCATCTCCTCATTACCAGTGGGAAGAGCTCTTTCCATGCTGCCAGATATCTTTTACCTGAGGCACCCCATCTGTTTAGCTTTGCAGGCTGAGGAGGGGGAAAGGAAATCTGATCAAAGTTAGCAGGTGCTCCTTTTATTTAATAATTGTTTTTTCAATTAATATGCTGCTCTTGTCTTCTCTTTGTCTGCACATTTCTTTCACCTTCAGATCACCATCACATTTTAAGTATTTTAACCACAAAGTTCTCCCTGTATTCCAAACAAGGAGTTTAGCTGAAACAAGGAGAAGCAAACTACATTGACTCTGGTATTGTGTTGGATTTTTTTAGTGAATATAAGGTCAAAACTGTAATTAAATATCTCACCACTGGCAAAAGCATCATACTTTTCATTTCCAGCATGGAAAATAGTCGTTGGTGTCTCATAAGTGCAAACCCATTTTGCAACCTTTCCCTCGCTGGAAGCACTAATCACCTTTTTCTTGCCTACCCACATACCTGTTGTCACACAGTTCATAGAAGTTTCATATCGTACAATTCTCTTCTGCTCTGTTAAATGTCTTTGAAATATTCAGGTTGGTTCAAAAGCTGGAAGGGCCTTAATAACTTTTCTGATGTGTGAGGAGACATCGCAATGAATTCGACTCTATAAAACTTTGCTCCCCTTCTGAACTGGAAGGGCTTGGAGCAACCTGGTCTGGGGGAAGGTGTCCCTGTCCCTGGCAGGAGGTGGAATGAGATGATCTTTAAGGTCTCTTCCAACCCAAACCATTCTGTGATTCCATGAACTAGAGTTCCTTGTGCTGCATTTACTTTGTGTAGCACCCTGTGTATAAGGATGCTGGAGCCCTCTGACAAATAATTGGCTAATTAATAATTGTCTAATTACCTACAATTTTCTAAATTTTAACAGATTTTTTTCTCATATTTCCCTCCCCAATAAATGTTGGTGTTACAGCACAAAAACTGCTCAGCCTTGGAAGGTTTAAATTGTAACCAGCTCTGAAAATCATCCTTTTCAAATTACAGGCCTGCTAAAAGACACCAGCCTGGGAAACCTTCCTTCTCTGTGGGGTGGGTGAGCAGTTCAGATGCCTTTGATGGACCACACACTGCAATGCCTTCCAGGATTATCAAATAATAACTCAGAAACCCAGTTTGAACTGAAGTCAGAGGGCATCTTTGGCACGTGGTCTGTGGTCCCTGGCATGTGTCGTGATGGGTGGGATGTGCTGCAATGAGGGGCTGGGAAGCAGAGCTTTTTATTTCTGCTCAGGATAATTAAGGTGGTGTAGAGCAGAAGGAAGACTTTTGCCTGGTTATCCCTGTGTCATGGCCCAGCACGTCTCTTGTGCGAAGGAATATGTAATTCAAGAAGTGTCCCTAGGAAAGGGAGAGGCTTTTGTTCTCAAACCCGGTGTTGTCATGATTGAGGCCACATGTTCCTTTACAGCCCCTAATCAGTTTGGGGCTGATTCCTATTTAGTCTCTTTCAACCCCTGTTATTTGAGCTTCATGCTATTGTAAATCTGCTCCTTCTCCTCAGCTGGTACTGGAAGGATTCTCTGGGCCAGGCCTGTAGATCCTGATACTCTTTCTAATGTACTTTCCCTGCCTTATGCTGGGGAATATTTTTCTATGTAATGATTCACAGTAACTGTGCCCCAGGCAGTGGCTTGAGGTAGAAGGTTGTGCAGCAAAGCTACGATACTTTAAAACACTAATTTTGGTTTTAAAGAGGTGAGTGAAAAGAGAGGAGGTTCTTGGGCTGAGGGCAGTCTATACAATTTGAGCATGTTGCAGTACAGTGAAAGGTAACTCATCATCTTGTAGAGAGATTGTGAAAACTGCTCTTTTCTACACACTCAATGGATCAGGGTGGCTGTGCAGTAGTATTTTACAATGGTAGCTTATTTTTTGGAACTGTAATTTTGCTAGAAAATGCAGTTGTTACTGCACCCAGTTAGTTTCATCTTTAATTTATCTGATATCCGTAATATTTTCTTTGTTGTGAATGCATTGCTATTTTATCAAATACTAATAATCAGACTGATAGAATGGGGAAAACCACAAGTCTAATGAAGGGAATTCTTACCCAGGCTCTAGGAAAGCTGAGTTCTAGTCCCTTTTCTCTGGAGAGCTGTGGACCTCTATCTCCAGCTTTCAGGAATTAACCACCACATTTTAGGATTGGGATTTATTTTGAAGAGAGAACAGTATGTTTTGTAGATCTCTCCCTGGGACTGGTCTCTTGCCTTGAGGTACCTGCCAGGTCCACAGGGCTGCTCATTTACAGGTCACTCTCATCCTCACTGTCTGAATTGATGGTTTTTGACGAAAGAAGGGAAGAGAACAAGTAGAAGGGCCTTACTGGGGTTACATCCCTCAATATGTTGTGCCGCCCAGTTGGCAAACTGGTCCAGATGTGCTTTCTGGGAATACTTGAAGGAGCGAGGAGGCAACATGTCAGTTTTTTGCCCCAAAGAATTTACAAGATAGGTTTGTCTGCCAAGCAGTTTCACCCCAAGTCTTCCTCGTACTGGACTAAAATAACCCGCTCTGCAACCGCTGCTCTTGAACTCAACCGTATTTCTGCCAGCACAGTTGTGTTTAAACCAGTCAACTAATGACTAAATCCACAGCTTCTAATTGCAACCAGTGCATGGTGTTGTAAACACCATGCAGATGGCCTTGCTACCCTGTTAGCTACCAATTAAAAAAAAAAATAAAGGAGAATTTACTGGTCACTTAACTCTCTGTGCGTAGGTCTCAGCCTGACATCATTAAAGGGTATTTGTTGACTGGAGGGAGGTACTGGAGTTTCCCTTCTCGCAATTCTACTCTTCTGTTAATGTGATCGTTTGGAGTTTGATTTTGGCTGCAGAAATTGCAGAACTTAAACATGTAATTTTTAGAAAAAAACCCAGGGTTGCTATGGAGTAGTAAAAATGATTATCCCTCCCCTAGCCTAAGTTGCTCACTTAGCAACAGTCCTAAACTAGATCTGCTGAGCCTAAGTGGATGCTCCTGTGGAGCTGTTTGCCTGTTAAAAACATGACAGTATCTTTTTTTTCTTTCATGAATGCCACTAGCATCTGCATTCCTTGATTTTGTTGGAGCCAATACTTTTCCCTGGTTAACCCGCCTCAATAGTGAAGCACATGCCCAAGCTACAGCAACCTGAGCAACGTGACCAACTAGTGTGTGGTTCCCCTTGTACTTGAGAGATGGAGAATATCTGGGTGGGTTAGTTGATGTTTTAATTTGGTGTTTGTAGAGGAGGTCTACTATATACTCTTTTTGTTTGTATGTTTTTGACAACTTATGGATACTTTTGATGAGCTCTGTAAATAGAGGAAGGGAACACTTTTCAGGAGCAAGTTAAGAATCAAACTTTTTCTTGTGAAATAAAGGGTTTTCAGCCCTGGGACCAGTTTGCAGGAAGGTTTGGGAGGCAACAGATGTTTTATCTGGAGAAATCCCCAGCTATGGTACATCTTTTTCCACACACAGACCAGTAGTACTGGTCTCTTTCCCAAAGCAGATTTGGGAAAAGAAGAAGTCAGCAGTGGCATGTGGGAGGAGAAGTGATGCTCAGAGGAAGCACTGGGAATCTCAGGCCACCTACAGAGGGGTCAGAGCTGCTGTGGGAGTGCAAGGGAGATGATGAAACAAAAGTTGCAATTATTGGAGTGAAATACCAGCCCATCAAATGGAAAGCGCTTTGAGACCATGAAAGCCTGGTTTAGTTCTTTGTTTAGGCAGCACCTGAAACGCCAGAGCCTCTGGCTGGAGCTTTTTAGTGCTAGGATATAAAAAGTGAAAAACACAGAGCAAAATGCTACTGGGACAAAACATGTGCTTCTCTGTGTCACCGACATTGCAGGACACAGGAACCTAAGAATGTGTTTGACAGTCTGTCACTGTAACCACTGAAACCTTAAAGGTCCAATTAAAACCTCATAAAGAGTAATTCGGTGATGTTTGCATATGTAAAATAAAATGCTTTCATAGCTCAGCTTTATGAGCATGTATGCACCTAAGAATCCTGAAAACATTCGTGTGTTTTTATGAATGTCATGAACTCAAAATTATTTAGCAAATTTTGCCACTTTTTCTTTTTTTTTTCTCTGCACGCTTTCACCATTGCTTACCGCCCAAACCACAAATAAAGCATTAAAATTATTAATGTGAGCTAAACAGGAGGGCCATTGCCAAAAATAGCAGTATTCACTCAGGCTCATTCTGTGTAGCTCTGGAAAAATTATTCCCATGCTACAGCAAAGATCACATTTTTTCCTTTCTTCACTAATAGCAAAAATATTACCTTTCAAGTGGGCTGTTATTCCTGCAGCTGGGGGATAAGCAGGTTGGATAAAATTTAAGGTAGCTAAATGAGCAAGGCTTGCCGAGCCAGCCTCCTGCTAATACGGCAAATGATTTACGAGGCTTTTCTCTCCTGGTGCCTTCCCACCCCCTATTTTTCCCTTCAGAATGACAGCAAAATGAGGCAAAGGGGCGAATGGAGCCTCGTGTTTGACCTGACTGAGCTCCGGGAGCTTTGCTCCTTTTTCTTTCCGCTTTAATGGAGAGCAGGGGGGGCAGTTTGAGGGCATGGTTGGGCACTCTGAAGTTTGAAAAGAGTAGAGGTGTGTAAACGCACGAGACTTGTCTTGTGTGGTGCGTCAGCATCCCAGAGTGATGGGCAGACACAGTTCTTGGACAAGAATCCCATGTGTGGAGCTCTGTTAAAGCCAGGATGCCCAGTTTGGGCAACCTCCTCCCCTGTATCAGCAGCAGCTGCTGCTTGGTCTCTAAATGACCTACACGGGCCTTCGGGCCCCCAGAGAGGCAGGAGCTGTTTGATGGGGTTCAAACTGCAGCCCTGGGAGCTGTGGCACACCAGACCAGTCAGTACCAGTGGCATGGGGAGCCCACCAGCGCTGTGGCATGGGCAGACAGGAGGCTTTGGGAGGCAGGTGGCATTTACAGCCATAAGCCATCCAATAAAGTGCTCACAAAGATGGTGAGACAAGTGAAGGAGAATTTTTTTAAAAAGAAACTGAGAAGCCTGAGGTGTGTTGTATTTTTGAAGGGAACAAGAGGCAAAGAATTGATATTAATTGCAATTAATTCCCTTTGCAATAAGCTCCCTTTGGTAGGCACAAGTCTAATTACAAAGAAAATGCACTTTTTTGCTTCCTTTGGTCTGTGAGAGTTTGGGTTTGTGCTAAGCAGTGCTGCTTTCTGCACTGAGACTATCCAGGGCACAAAAACCTGCATTTGTTGGTTGATACTCCAAGGGATTTAGAAAAGGGTTTTGGGAGCAAGTTTTGGAGTTGGGTTCTCTTGCACAGATCTGTAACTACCCCACTGCCTATAGTAAGATGAGTACAACTCTTTCTTCTCTTCCCCAGATGATTTTAAAGGCTGCATTTATTTCTGTGCAATTGTAGGGTTTTGAGATCTTACAACAATACCAGTACAATGACCATTGCCAGAATCCATCCTTGAGTCCAGGATTCAGGAATTAAATGATCATGAGCAACAATATGAAAAGTAAAGGTAGGACCTACAGAAAAAGTAGGATCCTGGGAGAGATGTGTGTGGCCAAGTGCCCTTGCTAAATAATGAGGGAAGAAACACATGCACATCATTGTTGTAGGAGTTTTTCTCATTAGATCAAAAGGACAACATCGCAGCAATCTGTTGCTTCTGTAGAAAACACAGCATCCAGGAGGAGGAGGAGACACATGTGGGCAGCAAGAAAGCCCTTGGAAAACAACTGAGGAGACAGCAGGAGAGAAACAGCTTTTGGGTGGGGTCAGAGCAGTCCCAGAGCAGCCCGAGAGGAATGAGCAGGGAGATGAGTGGGTGAGGACAGACACCCCACTGAATGTTGATCGTGGCACAGCCTCCATCTGTCCTGCCTTGGTGCACCCACTCCCAGTGCTAGGAATAAGCTGTGATACCATGGAATCAGGTTGCTGTTTGTCATGGCAAAACTGCTGCCGAGAAACACAAGCTTTGTTTCCCCGTGAGTGATTAAGAAACAATAACAAATGATGTTTACAGGCCCAGGTTGTTTATCCCTTTTCTCTCTGAACTGTTCCCTGTGCCTTCACAGCCTGGAGACTCCCTGCACAACATCCACGGGTGACTTCATCTTCACTGCATCCGCGGGTGACTTACCTTTCTTAAGCTCCAGTAATTCATGGCTGTGAGTCGGAGGCACTTCGATACCAATGACCTCCACATCGAAGAACCACTCCAAGATTTGATGCTAATACAAAGCTACATCCAAGAATTCAATAATTTTCACCTCTGATGACCCAGTAGTTTCAGGGCAGGAATGGAAATCTCTGTCTCAGTAGCAGAGTAAGGGAAGCAAACCAAAAAGTCAAACCAAATTCCAGACCCAAGGTTTGCTGTTGGATTAGTTCTCTCTAGATTTGTGTTCTCAACTTCCCTTGAGACCAAGGATGGCTCTACAGCTCCAGGTGTCTGCATTCTGTGCTGCTGGTGGAGTCCTGTTTCAGAGAACAGTCCTGTTTAAAACCCTCAGGAGCAGCTGCAAAGGCACAATGAAATGTCAGAAGTAAAGAAATGTATTTTTATTTCAGCACTGAATTTCCTTTGGAAGTATCAGCCATCGCTCTTGGGATGAAATGAGTGACTGCTCGACATGAGGGTGTTGTCATGTTCTGAGCCAGACTTTAATGTGGGCCACATTAGAGCCAGGAGAGGTCACCAGCAAAGGGGGCTGTGTGTTCTCCCTAAGGTAACACTCTGTGAGTTTGTTTTAGGCCTATTTAAAGTGAGAAAAAAGAAATCCAGAGTGAAAAAAAAAAAAAGGTGGCTAAATCTTTATGCATGTTTTCTTTTCGGAGGGAACACCTGTCTGGGGTAATACTTTACTGCTTTGCATTCATGAGAGGTAGGAAAGCAGCTCTATTTGCTCTGACTTCATTAGTGGCAGCCCAACTTCTCAAATGAACACAAAGTTTCCTTTTTTTGCCAGCTCCAAACAGATAAAATTACTACTTGGTGAATTCCACATAACCCGTAAGGCTTTCAATCACAGCAGTAAATGCTACTGCGCCCCAGCTCCTGCTTTTACTAAATTATATTATAAGCACCTTAATTATAGCCCGTGGTGTCTGATGGGCCACGGAAAAGGTTGTCTTCCAGAAAACACATGATAACAGGGGTGGAGCCATCCTGGGCCTTTNTTTTTTTTTTTTTTTTGTCCTCTGTTGGGAAAGAAAGGGCTTTGCAGAGAAGAAGATTAATAGTAAACAATGTAAATCTAAATATATCCCAGACACAAAATATCACATTCCTGCAGGCTTGCCCTCTCCGGGGGTACTGGCATTAACCACGTTCCTGCGGGGATCTGCACCAAGCTGGGCTCCTCCTCCGGAGCAGAGCTAAAACCAGCTCTGGTGCTGTTGTCATTTCGCTGCAGTGCTACAGGGAGGGCTCCCACTTGAGCTGCTTTGAGCAGGGAAGTCCAGGACTCCCAGGGCGACATCTGGTTCAAGGGCAGAGGAGGGAACAGGAACCTTCTCAGGGACTTCACAGTGCTCGGAGCGGATTCTCCGTGGAGCTGCCGAAGAG
The DNA here is from genome assembly GCA_013396735.1 of Grallaria varia. NCBI lineage: Eukaryota > Metazoa > Chordata > Aves > Passeriformes > Formicariidae > Grallaria > Grallaria varia. The sequence goes on along the minus strand of VWZG01012818.1, from coordinate 254,558 downwards.
AAGCATCAGGCCCGGGTCCTACGGATGGATCAGTGTCTGCCTCTCCACTTGTTTCACTGTTTCTATAGGTCAGATCAAATATAAGTCGGAGGTGGCTTTCTGAGCCTGCGCTGCTCCGGGTCCGGCAGAGCATCTGGCAGGGCCACGGCTCCCCCGTTAATGGCCCTGCTCTGGCCCTGGGGTAGGCAGGCTATCCTTATCACCTTGGCAGCCTTCCAGCTCCAAATAATAATCCATTAACGTCTGCCCCGCTGGTATTCTTGCCAAATACAAGGCATATCTTTTAAATAAACATTGGCAGTTCCCAGTCGGAGGAAAGAGAAAGGGAGTAGAGGAAAAACAATCCTTGACATTTCAGTGACTTTGCAGGGCAAGCTGACACCTGGTACCACCCTTATCTGCGGGTGTTTGTGCAGGGCTGCAAAACAGCTTCTTCTCTTGGCTCTTTGGCCTGCTTTAAATAGAACCGGGAAGGCTGATAATGACAGAAGTAACTTTCTTGGGTAGGCAATCTTTGCCTTTTCTTTTGCCAGGCTGGGGAGACCCCGTGTTAACACCTGGGCTCCTGTTTTCCTCTGAAGTACAGCAGGACTGGGTGGCAGCCTCGTACTCTGCCAACAATATTGTGTTTTCCCACACTTTTCCTCCCTCATGGATCAGATACAACGCATATTTACTTCCGTGGGTGCGCTTTCCCACCTGACTTCCTATCTCTTCATCCATCAAACCGAACAGCCACATGGATGTGCCAGGAATCAGAGCCATTGGGGCTCACCCCATTCTCAGCATTCCTCAGGAAGGGCTTTTTCTGTTTGTTTCAGCCATTTCACTTTCCTTTCTCTGTAGCTGAACTCTCAATGACAGCTTGAGGTTTATTTTTCCAGCTGTTATATTTTGCTTCATAGCAATGAAATTACTTGTTTGGATATTTCACTGTATCAATAAATGAGCTGTCGAGGTTTTATTTTTGCAGTCAAGTTGAGATCTGGAGTAGGATTCATTAGTCCAGAATGTGATTGGGAGACAATAAAATATGTGGTGTTGAAAGAATAACATGGGGCCTAGAGTTTGATGCCCAAGTCTGAAACTGGATTTAATTTCTGCTGGTTTTGCTGTCATTCACTGATTGCACTGATGCTACCTCTGTAAATCAGAGGTAACTAAGGGCATAAACTCTTTTATTTCATCTTTATAACAAATAAATTAAAAGATCAGACAGTAGTCTATAGGATTTGAAGTATTGATTTTAAGGATATTTTGGTACTAAAGTCTCTCCTGCTCAGGACTTGGTTTGCAACTGGTCCCTTGCCAAAATTTTCTCAAAATCTGTATTTGTATTATATTGTATATTTATATTGAATTTGCAGCATTGTATTTGGCTTGCCCCTTTTCATCGGAGTGCAGAGGCTATTCCCATCTTTGCCTCAGTTTCAAAATCAACATCATCCCCACCCATGACTAAACTTGTAAGGTTAGCCCTGAATTTTCTGCTGTGCAGCAAAGAGTTTCCTCTAACCCTTTGCCTGTGTGTGGGATGGGGCAGAGGAGGCTCCCTGACTGCTGCAGGGCCCAGGGACAGGCTGACAAAGTGCAGAAATGCATTTTCTGACCTGATCCTCGTTTCAGGGCACTGAGCTCTCGTGTCTCAACACTTCCCTTTTCCAAGCATGGTGACATTTGAATATGTGAATGTGTTTTCAATGAAGATAACTTAATCACCAGCACTGGGAGCTTGTATATCTCCTAATTAAATTGGAACCCATCTGAATCTCCCCAAACCAATCTTTGCTGTATTTTTAGTTCAATCTGTCGCTCCACCTCTGGCCAGCCTGTATATGGTAAACCTTCTGCTATTTCCTGCTCGGTTATTTCATGCTGGAGCCAAGCTACTTTCGGTTCCTGAAGCAGGACCAAGCAAAGCAAATGTGGTTAGCATGGAGTTAATTGGAAACATTCCCAAAAGATAGCAGATTTATTCCCAAACACATACAGATCTACCTATGGTGGGAAAGAAACATCATTTGCAAATCATAACCTCTTCGCTCCGTCTGGACACTCACAGGCCCTGCTAAGAGTCTGTACTTAAAAGGGATTATGAAGAAGACTCTGTAGGCTCTTCACAAGCAGATTATAATTGAAAATGCAGTGGAAGCCATCCAAATACTGCAAGTGGTGTGTGAAAAGGGGCAAGAGAAGAAATGTATAATACTGAGAGACTCCCTAAAACAGTGAAATGTTTTAATGTGTCTGTGTATTAAGTAATTGTAGGTCCCTGCACTGGATTAAGGTGACACACCTCCTGCTCTCCTTTCATTGTTTTATTAGACTGTACCAACAGGTAGTGTTTTTTTGCTGGCCAGGAAGATCTCTAAATGCAAACATGCTCAACTAAGGAGAAAGGAGACAGCTGCAGTTGCTGTGTGGGCTAATAAAACCCTCCAGTGGGCATGTGTAGCAGGGAGGAGCACTCCACAGTCACATTCATCTGAGTTCAAATCTGCAGCTGTTAATCGAGTTTCGATGAGTCTATGAGGGTCATCTCCTCCAGGAGAAACAGCCCAAAGAAACATTCCCCGAAGTATCAGGGGGGTCAGTAAATAAATACAAAATTGCTGCATTCAGTAGAGGCTGCTCATGAGTGCAGGGGAGGTCTGTGTTCTGCTTTTCAGAGGTAATCCTAAAGAGTACTGGTAGGGAACTCCAGTGGGTTCCTGCACGGCTGCCCCCAGCACCTGCTTCCTTACATGATAAAGTTTGCAGGGCAGAGACAATAAAGAAATGCCTGGACTTCTCCTCTTGTAACATTTCAACCTGTTCTTCAAATTAAGGCTAGATATCTTGAAAATGAAGTCCTGGATGTTTAGTGAAAATTAAAAGTGGAACACAGTGCAGAGGCCCGATTGTGTCTCGTACTCTTATGCCTCCTTCTTCCCCGCCATAGAGATGAAACATTTACTAGACACTGGGGAATCCATGTAGGAATTAGTCTCAAGGAACAAAATCAGTAGCAAATCCGGCTTCAGTAGCTCTTCTGTTCACAGGGTTAATTGTTTGAATAAAGGAATGCAGTCACAGAGACGCTCTGCTTCAGGCCTCTCTCTTTTAGAGACTCTGGAAGTATTCTCTAACCCAGATTTCAAGAACAACAATGTGTAGCTGTGCTGGAACAAGTGCTATTTTTAAGTTGCCTGTGGTCTGAGAAATTGTCAGATTTCTCTGTCTAAAGGATCAAGGGATCCTGAAACACAGTTCTGAGTTTCTGGTCTGAACGTTGAATGACTACAAAAATGAATAGACACTGATCTTTGCACTGTGGCAGATGAAAGAAGACGAAAGATCTCAGCCATGCCGGTGTCAATCCAGAGCAGCCCCAGCAGCTGCAGACTTTAGCTCAATAAACATTATTTAACCTAGTTCAGGAAAATCCCTCCACTACAACCAAACAAGTTTTTCCACTGTCAGGGGTCATGCCCACATGCGGGGGTGGCCCGCACTGGGAACCTGTTGCACAACTGATACCGAGAGAGTCTGCAGAGAGCAGGGCTGCCCCAGCTGACCCAGGGCTGTCTGGCAGGACACTCCAGGTGAAATGATGTCATCCAGCATCCCTGTGCGTGTGGAAGTCAGGCCAGTTGGGCACAGGAGGTGCCTTCTTTCGGTGCAGGCAGGGACAGTCCGCATGCAGAGCGCTGTGTATCCCAGGGAATGTCTCATTGCCCCTGGGAAGGTGCTGTTTTGTGGATTTTGTTGGGCAGTAGTTTTGGAGCTCTGCTGGTTCCCACTGGAAAGTCTGTGCCCATATCTATGTATGGCCAGCCTGGTATAACATGTTAGGACTACACAATATAGATACCTCTATTTTTCATTGTTATAACATCATCAGTGGTGTTTATGGGTTTGACTTGCTCCCTGTGCCACAGCCTCTTGTTTCACAGCCAGCACTGCCCATAGACATCCCTCCTCCCTGTCTCTCCTGCCTGTGTGTTCCCATGCCCCACAGATACCAATAGTTATGATTGAATATCAAAAGACACAGTGCCAGTACTTGTGTATTGGCACAGGGGGAGCAGAGGACAGGGAAGAGGTGAGAGATTGTTTCTATGCAGACAGAAACGAAGGCTCTTGCAGTAATGTCACAATCTCCTGGATAACACAATTCCATCATTGCCTGGAAACTTAACACTTAGGCAGGGATGTATTTCACCTTCGAGTAATTGCATTGCCTCCTACAAATGAGTATGACTTTATACATCCAGGAGATCATGAAGGCTCATGGGTATTTTTTGGCCACAAGATTTGTTTCCACATGGATTTGTAAGAATCCAGAAGCCTTTCCTGGGTGATATGAGCCCCCCAAAAAACGTGGTTGGTTCTGCCCATCTGGGGCCATAAGGCAGTGTATATGCAATGGATTCCCCATCCCTGGAAGTGCTCAAGGCCAGGTTGGATGGGGCTCTGAACAACCTGGTCCACCGGAAGGTGTCCCTTGGAAGTGATGATCTTTAAGGTCCCTTCCAACCCAGACCACTCCATGATTCTATGATTCCCTTAGCAGGGCCTTTTGTTTGAGAAACATCACATTTTGTGCCATACAACGCACCGACCCTAGAAACAGACTTCAACAATCTGATCTGGGAATGGTACACAAATGAGCAGTTGCATGGCTTGTAAAATTCTGATGTGGCTTTACAATGCAAAATGACACATCTGGCATCGAGCTGAGAGAGTTTTTTCACTTTTTTTTTTTTTCCCTACTCCAAGGTGCTTTCTCCAGGGAAAAAAAAATAAGTCAAATTGCCTGAAATAACACACTTTCAGTATTAGCAGTAAAGGCTATCTGTGCCCTGTCCAAGTGGAGAAAATATCCCCTATACAATGAGCACATTATGTTGTTGACCAAAACAAAACTGGCAAGTTTTAAGAACAACCACTGTATAATGTCAGATTATCATGGTGTCTGGTTTTGGGAGCCTCGTTCTCTTCTGTAAGGGTTATTATGCCAATGTATGAAAGAGAAAACTAAATGGAAACCAGGAAAGATGTCATTTTCCCTGCTCTCCCCCCTCCCTTCTTTTCCTGTTGGGAAAAGTGTTTCTGTTTGTCTGCATAAAACTCACCCATTCCAGTCCCAAACTAGTATTTAAGGTGCCTGCCAGCCTGGGAAGTTGTTATGCAGGTTGCCCTTAAATAGCTCACGTTTGACTGCAGAGCACCTGTTAGTTGACTGGGAGACAGTAAAAATTCAGGGCAAAGGCTTCCCAAACACAAAGGATTGCTTGTGGAGAAAGCCCTTGTTGATCTTGGATGAAGTTATAACCACTGCTCGGTGCGTTTAGCGAGGCATTGTATGGTGGGCCGAGCCTGTACATGTGTTTCTGTGGGTGAAAAAACAACACCTGAGCTAAACAGGGGAGAACGGGGTGAACCGGAGCCTCCTCCTAACGGGCTTTCTTCAGGTGTGTTTTATGGGGCACTTTTGAAAGGCCTTTTTGTGTAAGGCCTTTGGAAATCCTTTCCAAAGCGCCTGCGCAGAAGCACCGGAGCCGGTGGGCACCTTCCCGCTCGGGGCTCATGTCTTTGGTCCGTCAGATCCACCCTCTGGGAGAGTCTCTCGCCTCCGTGGGAGGTGGAGGAGCTTGAAATAACTTTTTCACAGGAAAGAGTTCCCAGTTCCCTCTTTGTGGCAGCCCCTGCTCGTTCAGCTGTTTCCACACGCCGCTTGTGCTCCGTGCTCCCTCCCTGCACACTCCAAGGCATTTCTCCTGCTCCCAGAGTCAGCTTTGCGTCCTGACTCACTCATTGTTGTGCTTGTGGTTAATGTTGTGGGGTGAAGCGACTGGGATAACCATGTGGAGATCAAAACAGAGCGCTTTGAAGTGACACACAGCAACAGTATTAATTTCCAAATACAAATACAATATTACAAATATTGACATTCATTTGTTCTTTACAGGAGCGTGCTTGTTTGGAAAGACGGACAAGCAAAAGCTTTTCAGGACAACACAGTTCATCTATGAAATAGCTTGTTCATCTGTACAAATTTTGTATCAAAAAGCTACTCTAATCTGTCAGGTCCATGAAGGTGTTCCCTGGAAGACATCAGTCTGATCCAGACCCACCAGAGACTTGGAACATCTCTTTGTTCTGCTGATTTGGTTTTCAGTAAAGGACTGAGTTCCAAAACACAGTGACACCTCTTGGTCACACTGACTGGTCTCTGTAGGATCTCCTCACTCCTCAGGTCCTCTCTTCTTATGGCCCAGCTCTGGTCTGTCAGAATAACTTTGACTTTCTTACCCAGAGTTGTCCCTGCAAAGCTTGTCAAAATTCCTGCTCCCTTCCAGAGCCAGCCCATGTAGTGAATTGGTACAATATGAGCGGTGTTGCCCAAAATGTTTCTGGGGAGAAAAGCCACAGCACTGGGCTTTTGGCAAACAGGAATATTGGGAGTACTTGCAGTACATTGCCTTTCAATGCCCGGCGTGTCCTTCCCCAGGAGCTCTCAGGGCCTGCTGCGCTGGCTGGTGATGAGGCTGCTCTGTGCAAAGTGAGGTTTCACAGAACCATAGAATATTCTGAGTTGGGAGGGGCCCACTGGGTTCATCAAAGTCCAACTCCTTGCCCTATTTTGCCAGTGGGCAGGTCATGCTGCTCCATCCACAGTGCCTCAAGGAACCGTGGAGAAGCTGGGAGTTATTTCTTACCATTTGAGTTACTTCATACCCTTCCTTTAATATTTCAACCAGGAATGAGTTATTTCTTAACCCCCATGCAAGGCAGCACCTCTGCAATCTTGCCCACCTGGGATTTCCCACCCCACCCACACAATGCTTTTTACCCCGCCCCAGATGCCAGAACGAACACAGTTCACGTGTTTGAACATCGGGCACTGAGGCTCATGGTGAGGGCAAGCTGAGCATTGAGCTGATCACGTGCAACAAGCCAATCTCCTGCTGCAGTTTTTGTTAAAAAACTGATTTTTTTGTGCAGGCTGGGTGCCAAAACATTTGGTTTGGAGCCGGACAAGCAGCACTGGCAAACTGGGTGGCTGCCCACAGCAGGGGCAGAGAAAGGAGAGGCCTCTGGTATCGTTTAAGACTGTTTTTTTCAGCAGGTATTTTTCCAGTTCACAACAGGCCACTGACACCAAAAAGTGCAGCAGCAGCAGCCTCAGCAGTGAAACCACCGAGGGTACAATGGGAGGGAGATAAAGTGAAGGATTTGTTGGAGGGGCAGTGCCAGGAAACGGCTGAGACATCACATGGCAGAGGATGTGCCCTCTGCAGCCGAGGGAGGTATTTACTTACAGGCTAGACTTCACCAGACTCCACCAAAGGCACTTTTGGCGAGTTGTTTGAATTACCTGACCCACTTGCAGTAGGAAGTCATTACAGAGATAGTAAATACCTACCCCACCCTGGGTAGGCAGACAGACTCTCTGCCAAGATGGTCTAGCTCAGCTGCTCAGAATATTAAATATCGTACCTTTCTAGCTAAAACTGGCATTGCAAAGGCCTCAGAAACTGCTGCTGTTCCAGTAAACTGCACCACTTCCTGGCATTCCATCATTGTGGAGGGAGCCTCCAGGATTTATGTCTTACCACCACCTGGAGCACAAATCAGAGCAAAGAAAAAGTTGGAAATTTTTCTTAAGGTGCAGATGACTTGCTTCTCCCATTGATGGGAAAAGCTCCTGGTCCCTCTGGCAGCCAGGGAAGTCTCCTGTGATGGAGGATTCCGAGAGGAGCTTTACACATCCATTCATTTGAGGTGTTAAATAGACTTGAAGAGGGTTTTTCCTAGACTTTTTTATTTTTCTCGCAGTGAAACTGCAGCTGACAGCACATATAACGTAGAATCATGGAATTGTTAAGGTTGGAAAAGACCTCCAAGATCTCCAAGTCCAGCCATCAACCCAGCACCACCACCATGTTCACCACTAATCCATGTCCTCAAGAGCCACATCACATTTTTTGAACACTTAACATGCTTGATGGTTAATTATTGATAATTGATGGATGGGTTTAAAATTTCAAGCAAGGGGCTTGAAACATGATCTACAAGTTGGGTTTTTTTAAGTCATGTTACTATTATAATAAGTCATAACTATAAATTCTTTTCCCCTTGAATAGATGTGATTTCACAACAAAATCTGTGGTCTGCATCAATGCTGACCTTTAACATAACCCTGCAAATTATCACCCAAATAAGATTCTGATCTTGCTTAGACCAAAATAGAGTTGGAGAAATTCCATGAAAAGACAACAGATTTGTACTAAAGCAGCTGAGAGCAGGTCTGGTCCAATATAGATATTAATGTAAGAGGACTGCCTTCAGATTAGACTGATGATGGCCTTTGCTTGGACTGTAGGAAGAGATGATGACAGAAAAGGAAGGAAATAAGAATTAATTAATTTTATTTAATTTCTAAAATTTTACTGCTCATGCTTTAATTTTGCTTCTATTTTGTGAGAGCTACTCAAGTCTTATGCAAGACTGCAGGTGCTCATACTGGAGATGCTGGGATGGGTTGGAGCAGTTCCTTTAGCAGAAACTGAGATGAAAATTTTATTTCCTTCAGAGGTCACCTCTCAGAATTTAAGAGGTCATTCTTTATTTAATAAAACCAGGAGATGAACTGGCTCTTCCTCTGCACAGCCAGTGAGTAGTAGCTGAAGGCCCAGCTGTCCTGCGTGTGCGCCCAGGGCTCGGGTGGCACTGCTGGCTTCTCAGAGCCCCAGGAACCAGAGCACCTGGACAGACCACAGGCAGGTTCAAAACCTGTTAAAAAAAGGGATTTGTGCTCCTGTTCCCCTGCATGAGCAGGTTGTATGGGGTTAATGGGAGGTTTCGATACACTGAGGCAAAGATCCTTAAAGACATAAACCCCTGGCTCTGAGGCTGGGATTCAGAAGCGTGCACAAGGATTTGGGGGAATTCAGTGCCTAGGAGTGGGATTGACATGTACCAGTACCCAGAGTGCAAGGAACGAGTTGGTGAGATGGGAAAATGCAGACAAAAAGGATGTGTTTCTGTGCTTTGGCTGGTACCTCAGCACAGGTCCTTTTCTTGGATCTCAACACTGAAGTTTTAGTAACAGGTACCAGCCAGCCTGTTTCCAATTGCACTGTGTTTCCTTAGGGACATAAATCCAATTAAACTTTTTCTGTTTACCCCTCTGACTAAAGCAGAAAGCTGAACCCCAAACTGCTCAGGAGCCCAATGCTAAACTGGAGTCACCCTCCCCTCGTTTCTCTTCTAGTTATGAACGCCCTTCATCAACTAATCACTGCCGGGCACAGTATTAAATTTAATCACTGAACTCCAAAACATTGTAATGTGTCTACCTACTCCATGGTTCCATTTGGATGGAAATTTTCTATCTCGTTTAAAGACTATTAAAGCCCTGCCTTTCTTGCTCAGAACAAAAGGGCATTGTTTGCTTTGTTTTTCGTTATGTTCGTATTCAACAAAAGATGATTATTCTGTCTGCTCACTGCTGAGGTCCCTGTGAACATGTAGACCTCCTCTCCACTCGCTTTTTCTTTCTCCTGGATGGCGACAAAATAGAAACATTTCCTTCACACAGCGGCCTGGGGTTGAAATGCACAAAAGCAGATGTTATTTATCAAAACTCTCAAGGTTTTCCTAACGTAGGTATTCATTAAAAAGTTGATGCGAGGCATAATTGAATAAAGAAGCAGCATTACCAGGCACAGCAGGAGCAGCAATGAGATTAACACACAGTTATGATTAAGAATTCGTCTTTTGTGAAATAAAAACAGTCGTTTCAGTCAAACACTTTTGACCTTTTAAGAGCGACAGGGCAAACCCACAAACATGCAGTTGTTTGTTTGGTTCCTATTATTGCCATCGCATTGTAACCTGGGGAGAGGAGCTTTTTTGCTCCTCCAGCTCGGCAGCCTGTGGGCAGAAGAGCAGGATTCTTGCTTTTGGAGAGCTCGCAGCCCATTCACAGTGGGTTGACTTTCAAAAGACCCATTTATTGGATGACGAAAGGTGCAAATTATGACTCACTCTGCATAGGTTAAATTTGTAAAAAAATCAACCTATATTCATCTCTCAAGCACCTACACAGCTGCATAATGGATTTATTATCTCCAGGGTCCCATTAACCCCTTTAGAGGCATCAAAGTGACCTGCAACACAGCCCAGCCACGCTGATGTTCTTAGAGAGGGAATGGAAGTTTTTCCCCTCTGTAAGACCTAGCAAGGCCAGGATGAGGTCACAGAGTGGCCCAGCAGTCTGGGTTTGAGCATTTCCCCCTGTTCTGACAGCCCCACAGAAAACACATCCATGGCTGGTGGTGTTGCTGATACGTGACTCTGTGTTTTCCAGGTCTCAGCCAGAAGAACCAGATACTCTTCGATGTCCTCTTGTGATCTTGCGATGATACTGTAAGTAATTGTTGTTTATTACAAGCAGCTTTTATGCAGAAGTTTGGTGCTGGTCCAGCGTGTTTTATTAGCTGAAACATTTCCTTGTATTTCCCACGTGTATCACAACCTATTTTTCTGGTGGATTTAAGGGTTTGGGAGCAGTTGTGCTGTGTTTGCAAGGCCTTTGTAAGGACAGAACCACCTCTTCACCTCCTCCACCCATCTCCTCCCCCGTCTGCCCTCCTTTCAAAGGGAGAACATCAGGAAGTTTGGAGATTCAGATGTGGTTCCTAAACCTCTGTCAATGAGGAAGGTCTGCTGTGCTGCTGGAAAGGTGTGCAACCACCAGTTCCTGTATTTCAGCTCTCCTTCCTCTCAGGAAACCTAGACTCCAAGGGAAGGAAAACCCCAAATGACCCCTGTACAGGTCACTGCAAAAAGTGGTGGTTGCTTAAACAGGGCGTTACCTTATGTGCGTGGCTTTATTTCTGCACCTACGTTAGAAATAGTGTCAGCTGTCACAGGGTGGCATTATGGGATGGACGCTGGGACATGAAGTGTCTCCTCCTTTGACCCCTTGCCTGTAGTCCTACCTCAGCACAATTCTCCTTTCCTGGAGCAGGGCTGGAGCAGGGACTGTACCTCCTCTTACTGTTGCAAGTGATTAAATGCTGCAAAAAATTCTTTCTCCAAAGTTGGAGCAAACACTGACATTAATTTACTTCCTCTCTGTCCGTAAATACTTCATGTCAGCTTCGTCAAGCCACAGTTTGCTAACCTACTCCCAGGGATTCTTGCAGAAAGGAAGTGGCAAAATTGCATGGAAGATTATTTACAGCAAACCAGTGTGAGAAATGAACATTGGCCAGATACCTGTGTGTGTCTTTACTCAGGGAACACATATTTACCCTGTGACTTTCATGGTCAGTCACAACTAAACATAAAATGTGAGTTTCACAACCCATGTAGGAGATTGGAATTGAATATAAAGATATATATGCTGTTGGTTTTAAGCCCATATTAAAACTTACTGAATACTCATGAATAATAGATGCACTTAAAGGAAATTACGATCTGCTCCTGTTTAATCCTTGAAAGAGCAAAAGCAAATTAGCTTGTAAATCCTCTAATGGTTTATTCTTTGGGACAGAACAATGGAGGCTTGGTACAAAACTCCCTGGAATCAATAAAAAGACCCCCATTTTATGCCCCAAATTTGTAGCCTGCACAGAAGCCTGTTGTGGCAGCTGCCACCTTCACTAACACGCCAGGGTTCAGACCGTGTTCCTCTTGGGCTGCAGCTCTAAAGTCTGGCTGGAACGGGCTGGTATTCCCTGTGGATCAGGCACAGAGGTGGACCTGTACCATACACTCACCTGTGCCTTACGTCAGCCAGTCTAGTATGTGCCGCTCCACTTGTGGCTCTTGTAAATTAAACAGAGCAAAAAGCTGCGTTTTTGCTTCTGAAACGTGATCCAAGGCTCAGGTAGATTCCAGCTGTGATCCCGCTCCTTGGTTATGAACATACATTTCTGTTCTCAGGACACTGGAGCTCCTTCTGCACGGGCAAAAACTGTAAAAACAAAATGAACAACGTTCTCTGTGTACAGTGGAGTTATTTAAAGTGCCTGAGGGTTTGAACATAAGCAGACACTGTGTTCGCATACAATATAAGCAAGACTTCTGGGTTTTGGCATTTCAAATGACAATTAAAAATACAGCAGGCATGTTCCAGCAACTTTATGGGTTGCCGTAAACATCCAGAGAAGGATTCCAGACAAAAGTAAAGATTCACAGTAAGGATTGTTTTTCCCCTTTTTGAGTCCTCCCTCAGTTTTTAGTGTAATGTGCTGTGACACACCGCGAAAGGAAAGGGCAGGAGGTGTCTTGCTCATTGAAGCTGCTGTACATCAAAAAATGCTGCTTTGGGAGGGTCAGAGTTTACAGTCTGTATGGCTCTGTTCAGGTAATTGTTTTAACTTCCTGCTCAGGACTTTCCTAAAAAATCTTGAGGAGAAAAATCCCCAAACAAGTTTTGGAAGAGGAAAAACGCTTTTCTTCCTCAACACAGAAACAGGCTCAAAAGCTCTCCCTGGCACGATTTTGGGTACTGTGCCACTACCTGAATTTTCTTAGAAATATTTACCACGGGAAAGACAATCCTGCATAGTCATGCAGCTCTTCCCACTGGAGGCTCCTGGCAGCAGGGAAATTGTACATGGATTGTGTCCATTTCAGCAACGCTGTGTTTACAAATATCTTGTGAATGTGTTTTGGACACTAAGGTGAGAAGAAGAACCTGAATCTCAAGTCAAGGGTCTAATTACAAGCTCCCTCTGCCTCAGTAATTTTTTGCCTATAAACCTTTGACAAAAAGGGTTCCTCAGCTCCTATTGTTTTGGGGGGATTTTTTGTACCTGAATTCCTCCTTATCAGCTCCTAAATCTCCAAAATGCTTTGAAATGTTGTTATGACATTGAGGGGCATTTGCTTTAGGATGGTCAGTTCTTTCCAAGGCTTAAGATGGGAGACAAAGTGCAGTTTGTTTTCGGATGGTTCTGAAATCCACCTTTTCTCTTTAGGACACTTTAGCAATGAGCTTCATTGAATTGAATTGAAACCTCATAGCCACCAACTGGCCCAAGTAATGATGTTTAACCAAAATAACCCCCCACCATTCCTGGAGCTGTTTCAGTCCCCTCCTCACCAGGGCAGTTCTGTGGCTCCTCTTTCCCGGATGCCAGCGGCGGGATTGTTTGTCAGGAGTCAGGGCTGGGTGAGCTGTGGGTTCCTGCCCTGAATTAAGCAACACTCCATGTGAGGGATCCAGTGTCTCCATCAGGGCAGGAAGGAGTGAGGAAACTGCTTTATCCTCCTGAGTGCACGAGCCAATCCCCAGGGACTGGGACTGGGACATCTGTCAGAACAGAGGGAGATAGAGGCTATCTTAGGGTTACATTTGTTTCCTGTGGCTGTGCATTTGCTTTGTTTTATCCATTTCCTCTCCCCCTTACCACGGTTCATGAGCTCTTTTCTCCCCTTTACCTGTATTTATTTCCTTTAATCGGGCGATAACTTTGCAATCTGAGGGATTCAGAGGCAATCCCGTTCTCCCTTTGTACCTTGCTGGCTGCAGCCTCTTGTTCCTGACCCTGCCACAGTTGCGATGCCAAGCTGTGAACCAAAACTCAAAGAGCCTTTTTGTTTGATTTTGACTTTGCATTCCTTCCCTTTCCCTTGCATTCCTGTTCATGCAGCCCCAGCAGCTCTTGTGAAGCATCAGGCACATCCCCCAGGCCTCCTGCTGAAATCTTCCCCTCCCTGAAACATGACCTTGGATCTCACCCCTCCTTCAGGTGCTCAGCACAGAACAAACTTCCAACTCCAGTTAAGAGCTCTTTCAGGGGCTTAAGTGGCCATGAGATAAGGTGCAATTTTAACACTCATCCGTTATCCAGGATAAATTGGATGTTAATTGTCGTGACAGTGCTGTGGTGGACAGTTTCTATGAGTGATGATTTGTGCCTCTTCCACTGCTACAGCAGCTGTGTGACTTCTTCATTTATACAACCAACTTGAAACTGCCATGATTAAATCAGGTTTGTAATTGCTGCTACTTCAAAAAAGGGGAAAAGCAGCTCCAGGAGAGCTCCAAAATGCTGTATCCAGCTCCTGTACCTCTGTGAACATTGCTAGCAGCTTCCCTGGAGATGGAAACTTGGAGCTCATCTGACCGTGGGGCAGAGCTGGGCAGTCTCTTTCGCCTGGTGTATTCCATGCCTTTGGTTTGCTTGTCCTTTGCCCGAGCCAGTCACACCACCAAAACTTCAGCACTTTGGGCAAGTGTGTCACAAACCACTGCGCCTCCGTCTTGGGGAATTAATGTTGCTGTTCCACACAATTCCTCACACTCCCTGACACTCCTGTGGGTATTCGTAGACTGTTATGTCTGCCCTTGCTTGTTGTTCAACCACTTAGCTGTGTCCTCATAAATCATTTCCCCTCAGCTCTCTGGCTGGGCTGCCTGTCTGTGCTCCTGAGTGTGAAAACCCTGGGCTGAGCCCTCCCTCTCCACGTGTGCTCCCCACAGGATTCTGTTGGTGGCACAAAGTCATTGCTCAGGCCATGATTTCATTCCTGGATCGTGGAATGACCCTCTGCTGATAACACTGACCTGAGGATCTCTGGTTCCCTGCTGCAGCTCTCTGGTTTTCTTTCTCCTGTCCTCCCACATACTCTTAAGGCTTGTTCCACCTCTCCTCCTGACTTTAAAACCACTAATTTGGACTCCCTGAGCCTTCTCCCCATGAGCACAAATCCTGGGAGCAGCGAGGGCTGCGGGGAGTGTCTCAGCTCCCTCTTGCCAAAGGAATTCCCTGCAGCCAGGAGCCACTTCCCAGGGGCAGCTGGAAGGTGGGCATGTTCCCAGAGCTGGTGGGCAGAGAGCTGGGCCACATCTTTAGCTCATTATGGGAAATTCCTGCATTTTTGCCCTTCCTGTGGGCACCTGTCTGCGTTTTTGGGAACCTGCGCTTAACACGTACAAATTTCAGGAACTTTGTGTTGAGGCCAGAATATGTTGTTGTTTACATCATCTTTGGAGGTATCTGGATCTTAGAACAAATTAATTGCCACAAAATGTCTACCAGGAAGAAGAGAATCCTCCAAAAGGTACATTCATCCAGTTTATGAGGACATTTACAGTGACTGATTGAAAATAATTAGGAGTTGTGTATGGCACAGGAATTACTGCAGGGTGCAAATCAGGCTTTGATTTTCAGGGAGAAGAAGGAAACTTCTTGTGGGCAGATTTGCCCAAAGCTGCCTACAGCAAACTTCCTTTTACATTTTTGTTACATTTTAGTTCATGGTTGCAACCACAGACACAAGAAGGACCAGAGAGATCCCTAATCTGCCCCGGGGTATCATTTTATCAGTTCATATCACACCAGCACGTGCAAAGTACAGTTTGTTCTCTTTTCAGCTGATAAAAATTTGGAAATTGCAAAATGATCATGAAAGCAAGAGGCAGGATGTAATGGAAGGCATTTATTTCCCTAAAAACTCAATCTAGACAAGCCCCAAGTCCCTGCTGTTTCCTTTCTACTTGCACATCCACTTTATCTCCTCCTCTCTCATTTACTTGTTCCTGTGTTAAATGTGGCTGATCCTTGCAGTGGGTTCTCTTCCAGGGCTGTTCCATCTCCAGGTCGGAAGAATTTGCCTTGTGGCAGAAGAGTAGTTTGGTTCTGAATTTTGGGATGATGTGTTGAAAAGCTACTTTTGTTTCTCCTCTGAGCTACAGAACCACCCTTTAAAACTCTGAACATGAACAAGAGGGTCTGATATGACCATGAACTAAGTTAAATCATATCTGGGAAGTTTAGTCTTGTTTAAAGGCTTTGTTGAGTCATTCTACCCGTTCATTTATCTGACAGAAACATTAAAATCATGCAGTCATTACATTTTCTCCTCTAAAATAAAGGAGATTCTTATAAGAAGTTTAACTCTGGGCATCTTTTCTTTGTTCCTGTTTTTTGTTTTGTTGAATAATTTCTTTAGTCATATATATTTTCCCCTCTGCTTGCATGTCTTCAGGCACAAGGCAAGTACAGAAGAATTCCAAGTGTAAAAAAAGAAAAATCTGGTTCCTCCCTCAGATCTTCATAGCCATGGAAGTGTTGCACATCTCTTTAAGCTGTCATAGAAAGAGCCACTGGTGTTCATCAGATTGTATCAGATTTTCAAAACCACGACACCCTCTGCTGAAATTTGATTTTCTGGGTCCCAGTTGAGAAAGAAGAAGAAATGCAGTAATTCCCTTGGAAATGAGGTTCATTCATGTCTGCCTGGTTAGGAGTTTGGTAAAAGCTTAGTTACGTGAACATGTATTCACCAGGAAAGGTTAGGTACTGCTGTGCCATCTCGTGCACTGCTGCCAGCTTTGGTGCTCTTTTTCTGGGCCTTTCTCACCAGGTTTGTGACATCTGGCCTCTCTTAGTGCCTTCTCATATTCCTTCTCCTAGATTGATCATGCTGGAATGATGACCCCTGGAGAAGGTCCTGGGAACGTGCACATTAGGTACTGAGGCAGCTCTGGCTTGGGCTCCACGTTCATCAGACTGAACCAGAAAGCCCTTCCAAAAGTGAGGGTGGACATTTCACATGAACCAGAGGAGGTCTCGTTGGAAAGGTCCACAACACCACTTTCCTCTCTGCTTTAAAAAGTGTGAAGATTTAACCAGTCTGTCTGACAGGCCATTTTATCCCAGGACTAGTGTGTGTCTCTTTATTCACATTTGATCCAGCCTCCATAGGAGGTGGTAGGAGTTAATGTTCTGATTTTCCTGGGAAAGGAATTGAACCCGGTCTTTAAAAAGTGAGTTTCTCCGAGCAGACTGATGTTGTTTAACAGTTCAGGCAGAGCAGGAGCTCTGCAAGAGCCATGGGCTGGTGGCAATTCTCATGGTCCTGCTCAGGAGAAGGCATTTGGCATGGAGATCCATCCTCTCTAAGAAGCAGAAGGAGATATTTCTGTGGCTTGATCTACAAACACCTTCCCCTCAGAGGTGGTGCACTTAGAACACCAAGTCTTGAGGGAAGTGGAAGAGGGTTTCTCTCTACTTCCCAGACCATTTCTAAGCAATAAAAAAAGAGCAATTTAGAATTCAGCTGACTTGACAATTCAATAGAATACATTTAAAAAGCCATGGCTTTTTTTCGGAGCAAAGGTACATTCAGAAAACTTCCCTTTTTAAAAAAACCTCATGCTTATACTGGGAGTTGTGGACACCAAATTATTACTACTTCATACCTGCAGCTGAAAAAGGAACCAGGTACCTCTGGATGTCAAACGTGGCTTTAATCTGCCTCGCAGCTTGTTTTGTTTTGGTTTGCTCTGTTTCATTTCCCTTTGCCCTGTTCAGCACTGACCCTGAAAGGTGAGGAAGTGAAGGAAATGGAAGAGTGAAATTTGGGGAGTCTGAGGCTAAAAAGCCGAGGGAGCCACGAAGCAGCCTGTCTGGTTGGGAGATTGAAATGTAAGTGGACTCCTCCAATTAATTACTTTGGAACCCCCTAACTTATGGATGTGGACTCCCTTAAGCATAAGTCTTACATTATGTCACCGGGATGGCATTTGGGCTTGATTTATGTTGGCACAGGAGGAGCTATAAAGTGCACATGTGTGCCCAGAGTAGCCCCTCTCCAAACAGAGCATGTTTATAGAAACAGGAAACATGGCTGGGGCAGGAGCACCCCGAGCCACTGCTGTGTCAACAGCTTCCCAAATCCAGGTATCCAGGATCTGCACCCTGCCTGCATCTGCCATGGATTTCCACTCAGTCAGTAACCTGGAACACCATTACCGGGGATTAGTGGTTGGTGGATGGAGGAAAAATTACTTATTAGGGGAGATTTACTCCACCAAAGGTGTGCATCTGAGCAAGAGCCACAATCCACATTTCAATTGTTTTCTTTCATACTCTGTCTAATCCGTGGCTGATATTCCATGGTGATGATCTCTCTCTTTTTTCCCTTCTTGGAGAATGAGGACACCCTGTATTAATTATATCTGATTCTGTAGTCTTTAAAAAGGTATGTGCTTTCCTGTCTGAGTAAATTTGAGGCCTTCAGGTCATATTCAGGGAAGTGTAAACTCTTCACTGTTCTTTCTAGTGCATTAGAAACAGTTAAATATATGCAAGCACTACCTGAGATTTCTTCCAGGGGACAGAAAGGCAGCAATGAATGAAAATCAAAAATTGCAGAACGTTTCTGGTGGCTGAGAAAACTGTTCTTTGGTTCCTCAGATGCATTTATTTGCATATTCAGTCTTCAACCTGTTTTGAGTTGTGAGGTGCTATAAATAGGCACAAATAACCTTCTCCATGATCTGTTTGGATCTGCTATTCCTGTGGTGAAGTGACAGGGGTTTTATGCTTCAGGAATGCAGCGCCCTGGAACATCTTCTCTGTGAAACCCTTACCAGAAGGGGAGAGGTGGAGGTGAAGTGAGCTGGGAGGGCTCTGTCTCCTCCATCTGGGCTGACCTGCAGGCAGGCTCAGGGTGCTGCACACTGTAGGAGTTCCCTTTCCCATCTTCTCTTTCTTCAGACTTGAAAGAAATCTGTAACAGAGACAGTGTTGTGTACACAAACCAGACTCCTCTAAGTTTCTAAGCAGAACCAATGATGCAGGAGGAATCCTTTTTTCATGTGGTATACACCTCTCTCTTCCTCAAGTCTGCAGAGTCCTTGTGTTGGTATTTCAGCAATTCGGGAGATTTTTACAGGGCACATCTCATATTGGGAGAAAGATCCTCATCCTAAAGCCCCGTTTCTAAACAAGTGCTTTGCCAGTGAAGATTAGCTTGAAATAGGAACTAGTAGTGAGTCTTTTGAGTGGATATATTCTACCTCTTGCAGCTTTGGAGCTGACAGGATGTGTAAGTGCTGCTCACAGGAGCACACCTGGAGCACAGTGAGCAATGGCATTAACCAGGGAACCCGGAGAGTCTGGGCTGTTCTCAGGGTGTACTGGAAAGCAGCAGTGACTGTGTTGCAGTCCTTGCTCGGTGTTGTAAGTAAATCTCAGAGACCATCGGAGCAGCTTACAGAGGTGGCATTATTGTGTTGCTCACTGAAGACTTACATGTGCTTTGGAGATAGTACGGGAATGTATTTCTATCAGGAAAATACAGCTCCACGTCAACTGTCTTAGGACTTGCTTATTTACTGAGTGTAAGAACCAAAGACCCTGCCCTTAGTGTTTTACTGCATGAAATATTTCACAGCCATGTCCTGGAGTGGTCACTGCTATTGAGGGTCACAACCAGCAGCTGGGATGCTCTCCTGGGGTTGGGCTGGGAAGTGTTATTACTCCTTTAGCTGGAAAAGTGCTTGCAGGTAAATGCTTTGCTTGAGCTCTGCTTTGCTGTTTCGCTTCGGGGCATCCTGGTGGGTTTGGGACGAGATTAGAACAGAAAACAGGCACACTTATCAGAAGGATTGGGGAACAGATACTGTAGCACTGAGTGGGTGTCATGGGGGAGGGTTTTTAACTTCCCTGGATTAGTGCCCGGCACAGGAGTGGATGTAGAAAAAATCATGTCGGCAGAGAGCTGCGTGTTGAGTCTGTGGGTGTGAGCTGAGGACGCCCCACAGCAGCCTGCAATCCCATCTCGGCTGTCAGGAATAGCAGCAACAGAGAAGAAACACAAGGTTTTCAAACTTCTGCAACACGGTGCAACTCTTGGAGGGAAACGTTTCCCTTCAACTTCATTGAATGTAGCACTATTTTGTATCTGTTGCTGCTCCCTGTTCCCGTCTCACAGGGGTCCGCTGCCTCTGGAGGACTTGCATAGGTGCAGTGTATTGGGATGGGTAAGAGTTGCTGGCTTGTGACGTTGGTAAGGACTCTGGAAATTAGGAAGTCTCTGAAGGTGTGCATTAGAAAGTTGTTGGAAACCAAATGACTTATTCTGGTGCCTTAACTTCCCCCTGAAATCCAACCCATGGTGTGTATTGTCCATTTGTATTGTGTAGTGGGAATGTGGTTTTAACACCAAGCTGCTTGACAGCCCCTAAAAATTCTCAGACTTTATAATCCTTAACACATACAAATTTCCACATCCCCCCTTGTGTGTACTCAAAATCCATGTACATGATGCATGTTGGGCGATCAGAGCAGGATATGAAACAGGAACCTCTGGGGCAAGCGAGAGTCTGCCACAGATGTCAGGGCCTTCAAGAGCACACGCTGCTTGCTGACGTGCTTTGGGGAGGGGATGGCCTGGAATCCCAGCCCAAGCAGATGTGTTGCAACAGGCACAGGAAGACATCAGTCTTAGTGTCCCCTGATGGCTTCTCCTGGAGATTTGAGGTTGTGCCAGCAGCTGCTCTGACCGCCAGTGTTCGTCTGGTGATCCAGCCTGGATCTGGAATGAAGTGTTTCTCCCCAGCCAATATGTGTTCGTGTTCTGGTGTCTGTGAAGCTGAGACTTGGTGTGAACCTGGATGGGGGGGAGTGGCAGCTTCTTGTGACTTATGACTTGTAACTTACCTCTATTTGCCTAAGAATTAGCCAGAGGGAGAAAAATATTTATGCTCTTTTAGTACATGAAGTGTGGACACTAAAGGGACTCACACAGATTTCCCAGCTGTGCTGCTCACAGAGGTTTGCAGCCCACACTGCAAATTCACCCCAAAGCATCTTCCACGACGATCAGCTCCAGCCTCTGGTCCTGTGTAACCTCTTCCCTTTCCCCTGCCCTCCCCCAGGTCCTTATCTCCCATACCCCTCTTCTGACCCCTCCATTCCTGCTCTCAGAGTGTCTCCTGCAGGAGTTGAACAAATCCACAGATCTGTCAGGAGGTGCAGGAAGGGAACCCTGGGTTATCTGAGTGTGCAGGTTATCAGTGGGCTTGCTGTCCAGAAACAGTATCTGGGAGCAGCACAAGTTATCCCAGGCCGGAGACAAGTGGAGCTGGACTGGGGAGTTCCTCAGGACCAGCTGTCTGTGGGTATGGGTGAAAGATGAGAACCCTGAAAATAGCAGTGGAGGTGCCCTGAAGCCAGAAAGAGGTGCCTGAGATTGAGAAACATGGATGGAAAGTTATTTTTTTAAACTGCATTTGGGGACTTCAAATTAGCTTCCTCTGTAAGGAAGGGCTTCCTGGAATTCTCCAACCGGTTTTATACCCAGAAGGGAATTATTTGGCCCTGGATTCAACACACAAACACACGGGATTTCACTTTGCAGTGGGACCGCCCTGTGACAAACCTCCTCCAAAATGTAATCAATGAAGTTTTCCTCAGATGCAAACTCTGCCTGCTTCCAAGTTGGACTCCTGCTTGCTCATTCCTGGGCTGGTTTGTCAAAACTTCACAACATTTAGTCTTGCTTTTCCTTGCAGTGCTGAGTCACTCTCTGAATTAAGTGAGAATCTAAAAGTTTGTTACTGTAAATTTTGCTGGCCTCTGTCTGAAATCCGAATGAAAAGACCCGTAATGTCAGTTTGCTCAAAAGATGGGTTTTTAGAGTCCTCGATACTTCCAAATGTAACACTTGCACTGATTTTGTTTTCTCTGTCTCTTGTGGTCTCTTTAATTGCACCATGGGAATCTGAACCAGGGCAGGATCAGACACAGAAGAAGCATGACCAAAAGAAAACAGAAGTTTTATTGGTTTTAAATAGATTTTTTCAATCTAAGAGGTGACTTTTCTGAAAAGCCAACATGACATCCTTCTGTCTGCTAAGTTTTCCTACAGCCCAGAGAAGCTGTGGCTCCCCCATCCCTGGGAGTGTCCAAGGCCATGTTAGACGGGGCTTGGAGCAACCTGGGACAGTGGAAGGTGTCCCTGCCCACAGCAAGGAGGTGGAACAAGATGAACTTTAAGATCTCTTCCAACCCAAACCATGCCATGATTCCATGACTCATGTCCCGGGACACCGCAGTGCATGCACTGACTGGGGGGACATACAAGCTGCAGTGTCTTTGCTGGGCACAGGGCATTGTACAAACATGACCAAAGCCATAATTTTAAGGATTATCCTCATGCACACAGAGGGAAATTTAGTTTTTAGAATTCTTTACTGGTGATGGAACATGAGCCAGAAAGAACATTGTTGGGTTTTCTGATGTCAGTGTGAGCTGACAGAGTTGGCAATAAGAAAAATTATCCTTCAATTATAGGCTAAACATGTTTAAAAGAAGTCACTGAAACATAGCTGGTATGGAGCCCCATACTGCTATTATTATACTCAGAAAAAAGAGTCCATAAGCTGTTCTCTCTCCTTCTCCCTCCTCTGTTGAAAAATTAGTCTCTTTGTCACATGTAAGAGCTGTACAAGTAACAGGAACAAAACATGTAGGTGTTCTGAACAGAGTCATTAAACAACATTTGTTAAGCACATCAAGTTCTGGGCCAATTCATAGTGTAGCTTTTCTGTTTCATGTGCTCAGGTGATAAAGCACACGACAGAACTTCCCTCAGTGACACTTTTATTTCTTGCCTTGAATCAAATTGTGACTCAGAATGAAAATGCTGCTGAGACACTGGCTATGGGGAGATTGTGGCTGCTGGTTCCAGTCTACAAGGGGGTTTGTTGGTGATCTGTGAGTTCAGACAGTCTGTAGAGGGGCTAAGGCAAGGATTAAAAGATAGCAGTTGATAAGCCATGAGTTTAAAAAAATTACATTCAATGGTTCTTCATAGAAAGGGCATGTTGAATATAAAGAAGCATTTCACAGTAAGAAGTCTGTCCCCCCAGGTGATAAAGTGGAATGGAAACCCTTTTATTTTTTCCAAATTTTAATTTTTTTTTTCTAGATAATGTTTCTAACTACCTGATTTCTGAACCTCCTCTGATCTATGATAAGGGTATCATGCAATTATGTAATAATGATAAATTATACACAAAGATGAAATATTAAATGTTACATATTTATACATATACCGTGGCACTGGTTTTGGCTGTGGTAGTTGCCATCGACACGTATGTCCAGGAGGAAGTGTCCAGCCCATAGCCACAGGGAATTTTGGGAACTCCTGCTCTTGGGATTGAAGGCACCCACTACCACTGTACTTTATATGCACTCCCACTTGGACTGAGTCTTCCACCCTTCGCTGTGGAGTTCTTAAATGCCATTGCTCGGAATGAGTCATCGCCCACGGAAGGAGGGAGGAATTCAAATTAGCTGGGGAGCAAAATGCTCTCCACTGGGAAGAGGAGGAGAGAGGGCTCCTGGTGGTGGGAGAAGTGGAGGAGGAAATGAAACCACTGATGGGGAGAAGGGAGTTCTGCAGGAGTGAAGGATATGGATGAACTGGGGACCAGGATGTGAGAGCAACAGACACCGACAGTGAGGAAAAGCAAAATGGATGTTCGTCAACCCCAGCCACAGGAAGAAAATGAGAAAAACCCCAAAGCCTGTTTTTTTAACATGAGGATACCCAGCCTGCTGATTTGAGGTGACGCTCGTCTCTCTGACTCATTCCAAAACTGCTCTCCCTGCCTGGGAGAGATGCTGCACTCCCAGCTGTATCCATGCAGGCCACAGCAATGGGATTAGCAATTCCATCACCTCTGTGAGTTGCTGGACACCCTCTCAGTTCCTTGCAGGAAGCAGGAGCCCCTGGTGGTGCCTGGCACACGTCACCCCTCTGTGTGCTCTGTTATTGCTCTGACTGGACAGCTGAGAAACCCAAGCAGGAGGTGGGAGAGATCTGGAAAAAGAAAGGAAGGATCAGGGAAGAGTGGCTCTGCTTGTGTGAGGGTGTTTTCCTTGCAGAGCTCCCTAATTTTGGGGTTTATACTTTACCATATGCCCTTTGCTGTGAGCTGAGCTGGTGCCTCCGATTGCTTCCATCCCTACAACGTGATTACAGGATGCAATTTTGACTCCATCTTGTTTTGAATTTGCTCCTGACCGGCTTATCATGCTAAGTGAGGGTTACCAGGGAAGGAGCACCAGTCATGGCAGGATCCAAGGCTCCAGGGATAAAATGACCCATCTTCTGTCTTTCCATGTAAGACCTACCACACTTGTCTACATCAGGTATCCACAAAGCTGAGAGAGGCTTTTACAAGGTGTTCCTAAGATCCCTTTTTACAAATTCATTTGAAGATCTCCCCATTTGCCTTCTTGTTTGTGAGTCTTAGGAATGCAGATGGGTTGGTCACACTTTAAGTCTTCTTTATGCAATCGAGTTTGAGAAAAAAATTTTAGACATAATTATATATCCCCAGGAACTGGATCTCATTCAACTTGCAGGATAAATCACCACAGTCGGTGGGACTGCACCAGGCTGAAAAAGTCCAGAGAGGAAATATCACACAATTATAAAATGCCTCACTTGCACTAGTTTCTATTTGTTTGTATATTTTCATGTTCATTTACTGCACAGGTAGTGCAGAAGTACCAGCTGCTTTGTTCAGATAAAATCAAAATACATCCATTCTTAAAAGTGAGAGAGCGAGAATCAGATGGATTCTCATTGCTAAATTAGGCAGATTCACCATCTTTTACATACTGCTGGTTTAGGAAGGACAAGGATAAAGTGGAAAATACCTGCTCTTCATTATGCAGTGCAACTGGAAGGCAGCCAAAGTGTTGGACAAGCTGTTTTCCCAGTCTGAAAGGTGTCTTGTCTGTCCCTGGAGCAGAGGAAGCACTGCCAGAGCTGTCCACACTCCTTGGGTAGCAAGGACCTTCCCACATCTGCCCCTATCCCTTGATTTCTCTCCTTGCTGAGAAGGTTCCCAATGCTTCTTGAGCGCAGTCTCCGTGTTTTGAGACAACACGTGGAAAGGAAACTTCTTGTTAATTATTTTTCTGTTAGCTGTCGGGGAAGTCTTTCCTTTATTCCCTTCCCAAACTCACATGACTCCCAGGAGCAGAGGAGCAGATAGGTAAACACTAAAAACAAACGCAGAACCATCTGGTGTGTGGAGGAGGGACGACTCCCACGGTTCTGATCTCAGCACTAGCGCTCGGCATCTGCGCGGGGCTGGGACGGTGGCAGCGGCAGCGGCACCCACACAGGGATCCGGTGGCCAAACCCTTCAGGGGGTGAAGGACCTGCTGCCTAGACACCTTTCCATGGCATTCTAGGGAGTAGGGATGGCAGGAAGGGGTCAAGGGACACATGCCATCGCTCATGGGCAAGTGGGCTTTGCTCTTGCACCATGTTGTGTTTGTTTCCCGTAAGAAGGGGTGACAAAATAATCAGGAGTGGTTGCTCAGCCCCAGGGAGTTTCAGCTTCCTTTCTCAACTTACCTAATGGCTGAGGGCAGCCCAGAAATCCCTCGTGGCTGCTCTCGTGGGCACTTCTTCAGGTTATGTTGACATGGGGAGGAATGGATTCCTGGTATTGGCTTTCTTGAAAGCTGGAAGTCTTGTGGACAAGCCAACCCCAGCCCAGAGGTGTTTCATGCAGCAGCACCACCAACCCTGAGATGAACTTGGTAACTCCCCACACATCCACATGGCAAACCCGACTGGGTTTCCAAAAAATGCTCCTAGTTTTGGTGTCTGTTTTGGAGTTGTGACCATCTCTCATTCCAGAGCTACTGCTGAGACAGACCTTTCCTGCTGGGAGTGAAATTGAGGGTTTGTGAGGCTGGGACAGGATGAACTGTCATAGCCAGCAATGAAAGTGTGAGGCACATCCACCCTACTCTGTGTCAAGTCCTTTACCTGCTGTTTTACCTCCCCTTCTCAGTGAGACTGACGATGCTGCCCCAAGGATGCTCCTGAAGGCCTTAGCAGTTCATATTTACAGCAAGCTTCAAAGACATAAATGGCTACAGGATTGTAAAGCATCATTTTCTGCCACTTTGGAGAGATGCTCCAGATTTGTAGAAAATTGGGCTGTTTATTCTACAGTGCAGTGGCAAAATAAGTTTCTATAGAAACTACCACTTCAGAGGTATTTACATTTCTCTACTATGAAGCATCTCAAGAAAGAGCATTCCCATAAATAGCAAATTGAAGTTGTTACATTTAGTATAATAAGGTAATATTTACAAAAGACTGTGTAAGCTCTAAGTATTATTGTGGGGTTGCTGTATAAACCATGGATCCATTGAATACATTGTTGAGAGACTCAAATCTCCTCACAGAAAAAGTACTGACGTGTAAAAGTAATGCGTAAAAATTCCTTCGTGCCCTCCCTGGTGATGAATCTGCTCTGAAACAGGAGATTGAATCTAATATCTCTGGCAGAGCTGATTTTTTAAAAGTTCATTTCTGAGTAAGATTGCAAGAAAAACACCCACATTTTTAGCTGTCGGTGCCCTTATAAGCATGTGTGTGTGGTTAGAGTTTGGGTGTTTGTTACTGGTACTTGGCTGGGCAGTTTGCTCCAGCTCTCCAGCTGTAAAACACCACATGTGTGTTGCTCTGTGTTATCTAATAGTGAACACACTACAAACAAAATAAAGAAAATTTAAATACCATTTTCTGGGTTTGCAGTGGGGGCGAGAGGAGTAGATTTGGAAAGGCTGATGCGCGGTGGATCATGAGCTGTATCCCTACTTCCATCCCATGTCCGTCTTTTTCAAGGAGTAGATTAAGCTCTGGAAGAGCTTTAGTGCTTCATTTCTTGTATGTAGGCCCACCACGAAAGCACAACCCAGAGAATAAAACACCACTGGCAGGGTGTGCAAGCTCAGACTGATGGCAGAGAATTTGGGTTGTTGCTGCTGCTCATGGAGGAAAGTCTCTAGGGGAGAAGATGGAGATCTGGTGAAACCTCATTCATTACCCTCTTGTCATGCCCACCCTACCCATGTCCTCTCTCCAGGGGATCAGTCATCATAGACCCTTAGGGAAAGAAGGTAAGAAGCCCTGGATATCTTTCCTTCCTGGGATGCCTCCCAGCCTTGAGAAGCCAGCTTTCAGGACTTGCTGGGCTGGAGGTTGTGTCCAAACTCTCACATTTACTAGCCTTGGCCTCAGTGGGCATCATCTGACCCAAAAGATGTGTCAAAGGATTTATTGTTGAGCTGGAAATGGGAAGGTGCTGAGCACATCCCAGCTTTCTCAGGAAGGCAGATTCCCTTTGGTGCGTTGCTTTGAAAACACATCTGAAAGATTCAGGTGCCTGAACATCACCGATGTCTTCTTTGGCAGCTGAATACTCTGAAAAATGCCAACCAACACATTTCATCAGGCCACTGGCAGTGGAATTTTATTCTTCAGAAGATAAATAATGGCTCCAGTCACTCCAGTGATAAATCACTCCTGTGACAAATAATGGCTGAAGTGGTTCTTGGTCCCAAAACCACTTGTGGTGGCCGCTGCAGGTGCAGAAGTGAAAACCACGTAGGTCTGGTATCATCTTCTCAAGGTAGTAGTTTAATTCAATTAACTAACAAATACACCCCCCAAATAACAGCCAATAAAAAAGGAGGGGCCAGGCTGCTGCTTCCTAAATCGGATTTGTTCTCTCACAAACGACTGAATTACAGGTCCCGACCCATTTACTCCGTCCTGCTGTCTCTCCCATGCCTTTGTTTTGTTGTTTTTCTTGCCCAAGACTCCCAGAAGCCTTGAATGCAAGACATAATGACACAGCTCCTGCCCTGGTAGCACATTGTGCAGTCTTTTGTTTCAAGCCCACAGTGTTCTCCCAGACTTGCTCATAAAATATCCATAGCAAAATCATGCGATGCCTGTCTCTCTTATGCATTTTTAAGAGCTGTGCCCTAAATCCATCAAAAGACTCTGAGGCATGAAAAGAAGAATAATCCTTCCTATCATGTGGGTGAGAAAGGAGTTGGGATCAAGTAACTGGGCATAAAAAACGAGCCATGTGAATTTGCTGACTACCAAACTTCTCCTGTGAGCACAGGGCATCTCCTGAAGTCCAGTTCTTTTGTCTAGATGGGTGAAAAGAGTTTTGCATTATAGAACAGAGGGACTTTGTCCAATAAAAATGGACCTGTCATAAAGGGAGGTCAGAGAAACAACAGCACAAGAGTCAGAAGATGGTGAGGACCATGAGTATTGATTTCAGGACAATCGTGATTTCAGGACAGCTAAGAGGGGAAACGTTTTTATGATAAATGACTTTTGAACCATGAGGTTGTTGCACTTACTCCAGAAGTGAACCTTGGAAATCCAGTTCTATATGTTGGAAAAAAATGACCTTCATTGTTTTCTCCTTAGGAGACAAACAGGGAACCTAATGCTATCCCACATAGCCTAGGTGGATGTTCAGAGGAGAAGGGAATTAGCCACTTGAATGAAAGAGAATTGGGTGGATTCCTCACTGGGCCAGACACTCCCAAGAAAGCAGCAGAGCATTATCTGGGGGAGAGTTGGAGAGGACAAGTGGATCCAGCATTTAGGAACTAATTCCTATGGAATCTGCTCCCAAGTGCTTGTGTCTCTTGGGTCTGAGGTGATGCACACAAGTCCCCTGGTGCTTTTGCACACTTGAACCCCAAAGCCATGGGCTCCCTGCGACGAAAATAAGAAAGCTTCATAATGCATTCTTGAGAGCCTTGACTGGATGAACTGTGGGACTGCATGACTTTCCTGTTATTAATTCATCTTAGTTCAGAAATGGCTCATGTATTGTCCTCACTTGTTGGGGGTGTCACTCCCCTGAGCTCGGTGCAATTCCTTGAGTGAGCAGAGTCAGTGTTGGCTGTTTGGACCCAGGCCAGAGGCCAGCCCAGCCTCCAGACACTCTAGGACTTCATTCTGAAGAAAATCCCTTTGACAAAATCTTCAGTAACTTACTTATCACACAGCTTTAAAAGCAAAGTTTACTGTAACTATTAATTTGGGATTTTTCTGTCTCGGTCATCCGTGTTGTAAAATGACTTGTTACTAGAACTGCATTTGCAGCTTGTGATTCTCTTCTCTACTTTCAGTTTCCCTCTGCACTGCCTTGGTTGTAAGGAGGCTGTGGTTTTATGAAAAGGGAGCTGTGATCTTTGCTGTGTTTTCTTATACAAGACCTGTGTTAAAAAAAAGAAAAAACACAACCCAAACAAACAAAAGAACCCAAAAAACCCAAAGAGCAAATGACCAACAAAAAACCCCAACCTGGCCTAAGTCTTAATTGTTTCCCCCCACTCATTTAAGTTGCTACTATTAAGACAAGTTTAACATACACACTATAGTTGCTTCACCAAGATACTGTGTTTATCCCACATCATATTTTGAGACTTTCAATAATGTTTTCATTGTTCAGTGGTCCCGTTGTAGGGGGGGATGTGTGTGCACAGATGCGCCTGAACATGTGATATGTGGGTACTTGACTGTAACTGCAGGGGATGAAGTTTTCACCATCATAGTTTGCCTCCTTTGTTTCCTTTACAAACAGCAACCTCAATCTTGCATTTCTGTCCCTGGATCCCAAACAATGTCAGATGGGAGCCCACCCTCCTAGTTTGAGGGTAAGGAATTACAATGAGGAAAATACCCTGATGTTCTCCACTATTTCCAGGAAAAGAAATGTTATTATTTCAGTCCTTCTTCTCCATACTTTTATTTTGACATCCCCTCTGATTTTTAATTCATTTTCATACAGCAAGTTTGATTCTTTTCTCTTCCCATTTTAAAATACCTCAGGTCACTTCAGGCACAGATTTTTTGGTCGGTAGGTGACCTCAGCTGTTATTCTCATCAGCTTGTACTAAAATCATCAATACCTACATGGCTCAGATTTTACCTGGGCTACTGAATGTGGTTAGAGAAATGAGATTCCCAAATCAAGAGCATGAGATAATCTTAATTCCTTTTTCCTTCCACGGGCTGACTTCTGTTCCTGCCTGGGTGTGCTGGGGTGCCTTGGAACTCACCAGAGCTGTGTGAGCATCTCTGGGGGCCTGAAGATCCACCTGCCTTTGGTGCTGCTGCCACTCCCAGGGGTGGGATCTCACTGATGCTCCTGGACCACTCAGCTGTGGGAAGGATGCAGAGTTCAGCACACTGGATGTAGTTTGTATGTTTGATTATATTTAGCCACTTAGAAACTGGGTAGTCCCAGGTGGTTGTCTGGTGTCCCTCTGAGGAGAGGGGCTCCTTCAGACGGTGCTTCTCCCTCCCTTCTTAGGAACCTTTCCTTGGGATTATCCAGGTCACCATCCGACCACCTCCATGTCTGTGGCTGCAGGGGAAGCCTCAGTGGGTGTATCAGACCAGGTAAAGGGAGATGAGATAAAACCTCCTCTTCATTTAGAGAAAAAAAGTGATCTTGAGGGTTGGATTTGTACATCCCGTGGTGGAAAAAGCAACCTTTAGAACTGTTTCCCTCTTCTTTTGGTGGTGAACACAGCATTTCTGGGAATGCCAGCGAGGACATGAATCAAAGGGGAGGTTCTGCTTCTCTTCCTCAAACAGAGCGATCCTGTTTCCTGGAAAGTGCCGTCCTGGTGGGTTCCTGTTTTCCGTGGGTAAGTGGGGACTGAGCAGGCACAAAGCCCTGTCCCCTGCACGTTCTGCTCTGGCATTCGGCTGCCAACATCCCTCCCATCGCCTTCCTGCAAAGCTGTGCTTGCCATGTTGGGCCTGGCAGGGCCTGAAATGAGCCATTTCCTTCCCATCTCCTGTGCCTGTAACAATCTTGAACTTGTTGACCCAGGTGCCTCTGAATTATTGATGTCCCGATGCATTATTTAGGCTTGTTTCAGCAGACGGATACATTATTACCAGGCAGACATTTGCCAGACAGGCTGATAGATAACATCCTAAAAAAAGTCTCCAGTTGCCTTTGTACAATAAAGGACTGTAACTTCATTACTTCCCCCATCCCTTCCTCCTGGTACCTTGAAACCTTAACAAAATCTAAGGGCAAGAGTGATTTAGACAGTGGGCTCTCCCTTGACTTGCTGGGGCTGTGGCCTTGGTGTTGGTCAGGCCTCAGCAATCAGGAACTCGCTTTCACCGATCTGCTAATGGTGGTTTTCCTAAGGTATGAAGAAATTAGTTTGTTCTTCAACCCCTTGCCATGGAAAGGAGAACTGATTTCTCCCTGGTTGCTACGAGCTCTGTTGCAACACTGCAGAGCCATGGGCAGAGCTCGATGTGTATCTCCCAGGGAAACCTGCCTTTGATTTTTGTCCAACCCCGCTGCACCGATTCTGTCTTTTCCCAGGAAAAGGCATATTGAAATGGATTATCTGTGATTTAAAACACGTCTGTGGAGCGTTTTGGAGCCTTTGGCACTGCAGGGTTGCTCCAGCTGAAGGAGAAAGGGGGAGGGCAGCCTTGGTGGCAGCATGAGGATGGTGACAAGGACGTGCCCCTCACACCTGTGCCACCATCCCTCCTCCCTGTTGCTGTTGCACCCAGCCCCTGCTGTGATGTCAAAGCCCTGTGCTCCACTCGCTCCCTACGAAAGCAGAAGAGGCACAGCAAGAGGAAGCAAAGCAGACGGAGGGCAGGCAATGCAGGCTCTGGAGTTACAGGCTGACGGCTCCTTTGATTCCCCGCAGCTAACTCAGAAGAAGCACTTCTGGGGAAGCAATTTCAGAAAGAATCAGCTGCTCTTTTCCAAAGTGGCCTGGTACCAACTTCTCAGTGCTGTGTGGGCATGTTCTGCTGCAGTTGGACACAATGTGGGTTGTCCTCCTGACCCTCTGAGTGCCTGTGCTGAATTTTCTCAACCTTTGCGAGTCGCTTCTGTCTCATTTCTGATTCCCTGCTGCAGCAGAGCCAGGTCTGAGCTCCCTCAGTGCCACCCCAACTTGACCGATGTGTTTGGCCCCATCGCTCAGGATTCTCTCTGTTCCAGACTCCCTTACTCTGTGGTCCCACCAACATTTTCCCTGGCTCTCGGGAATGCCAGCCACACCTGCTCCCCTTCCATGAAACCAGGACTAAACCTCCCTGTTCAAGGGCACTCTTTCCCAGAGGTCCAGCCTTGTTCAGCAGGAGGGCAGCTGTTCCAACGGGATCTTTGAGGTCTGTCCAAAACTATAAAAACAGACCTGGACCAAACAATAGGTGAGGAAACCTGCGCTGGTTTCCTGATTGCTCTGTGGTGTCCTGTGTGTCTTGGTCAGCAGCTCTGAGATGTCCAGGTGTCCCCGCAGCTCGTGGCTTCTCCCCTGATTTGTACAATCGTATTCCTGGTGACATTTTGTTGTTGTTTTTCCAGACAGACCAGAGAGGACTCTCATCATCTCCCTTGTCCAGTTTGTCCATCAGTGCTATCAGGCAATTCCACCACACAGTTCCCACCTCTTTGAAATCTGCTCTTGAAAAATGGTTTTCCTGAACCATCTCTCTTTTTTCCAGTGGTTCGCCATCTGAATAGATGAGCACCAGAGTTTTGCAGCCTTCCCTTCTAGTCCTGGATAAGATGGAAGGATTTATCCTGTCGCCTGTTGTGGGTTTTATCTCCATGTAGGAACAGGGAAGCAACTCCCACACTCAAATCGAATTTTAAGTCTGACATGAATAAATGCAAGTCCCTAACACTGAATACACAAACTTTCTGTAGACTTTCTAAATTTTTTCGGGCTAGTTTATTGAAATTAAATTACATAAAAGTCATACAAAGCAGCACATTGTTATGTAAAACCCTCCAAAACAAGTGCTGTGATTTTAACTGAGTTGAACAAATAAAAAATGAAGTGTAATTTTTGTTCAGGGCCATGTGTTAGCTTTTGAAAACAAAAAGGAAATAAATGAACCAAGTCACACAAAACATATGTCTGCACAATAATGATAAAACATACACTGTAGCTGGACATGTTGGAAGTGTGGTTTTAATTCTTGCTGCTGTTGTGGCTGGAGGCTTTTGCTTTGCAAAAAGGCTACACTGTGTTCATATTACAATACAGAATGTTTTTTATTCCTACTGCATCGGAAATAATGTGATCCTCTTGGAATGATATGGCGGGTTTTGAGTCCTTCAGCTGGGACGCCTTCCTGGGAAGTGCTGGAAATGAGCGGGAAAGACCCTGTTCAGTCCTGCTGATTGTGATCCTGGTTGCCTTTGGTGTGCAAACCCCTAAATGCTGAGGCTGAGAATTCCCAAGGAGGGAATGATCAGCTGAACTTAAGCAGTTTCACCCCAGCGTTTCGGTCACTCTGCCCTCAGGTTTGCTTTGTTGGAACAAGCTGTGTAAGAGATGGTGCTTCTGCGCTCCCTACATGTGTAGGCTGTGTTTTGGGAAGAGAGGAGGTGGTGGTGGTCACCCTGACCATGCCGAGAAGATTCCTGCAATGTATGGGCTGGAAAGACACTTGCCTCTCACCAGGCATGTCCTGGTTCCTGAGTCCCCGTGTCTCGCAATCCCTGTCACTCCCAGGGCACTTGTAGGGTGTTGCTGTCAGCGTTCAGGGCATGGGCCAAGAGTGTAACATCTTAATTAGCTTTTTCTTGTTAAGCATGATTTCATAATGTAGGTACACGTGTTCAGCTGTCAGCTTCATTCTTGCAACAAAAGGAAAAACAAACCAGCAATAAATAGAGAAGTTGCACAAGCCAATCTCTAAATAATGGGACTGGGTGGAACACGAGAAACGGGAGCAGTGTTATTGCTTCCTATTCCTCCTGTAAATTACAGCAGTTCAAAGTGCTGCAGCAACCCAGGAGAACACTGAAAGCCTAGAGATGCTCCTCCTGCTGCTCCTGCTCCAGGTCTATGGGGGTGAGGAACTGAGCCCACACATTGTCCTCCCTCTGATAACGGGTTCATTCCAGTGCATGGAGCGAGAACGTGGCAAATTCACCCTCCTGTTGCTGCTTGGACAGGCCCTGGTGCTGCACAGGGCTTGGAGGTCCCTGGCCATCAAACACTGACCTTTCAGTATCATTTTGAATGGCTGTGGGAAGGGATTTAGAAATCCTTACAGAAATCAAGCATTAAAAATGGAGGCAAAGTGTTAAAAAAATACACAAAAATTACTTTTAAAAAATCTTTGGGTTTTTTAGAAATCTCAGCTCAGATTTAGAAGTTAATGATTCATTTTTGTAACATTTCATTGTATCACATGAAATATTATTTTTTGGTGAAGGCAGGTTAACATGACCAGTAGACACGTATTCATCTCTCGGCACATTTGTATTGAAATTAGTGAGTAATTTAAATGATTAATACCATTCCAGATTTCTTCAAACATCATCAGTTAGCATGAAGATAACAAATATCTTGTTTTTAAACCCCAGAAGTTTTTTTGAGGTGTTCGATTTTGAAATTGTGGTGGTATTGTGTATGCAAATATGAATGCATTTAGAGTGGCAAAATATCCTCAGAATAGAATATAGGATATATATATATATATATATAGGTAGTGTCTATGCTATATATGTATTTCTAGCATATATATAGGCTTCCAATAGACAGATAGATTAGATAGGTAGATAGGTAGGTAGGTAGGTAGGTAGGTAGGTAGGTAGATAGATAGATAGATAGATAGATAGATAGATAGATAGATAGATAGATAGATAGATAGATAGATAGACAGATAGGTAGTAGATAGACTTCCAAAATAGAAAGGCTTCCAAAAACATACTGTAAAATTTAGATTTTGAAGTCCCAAGTTCCTCAGGATTCCCACAGTTCTGTCCAGATTATGTAAAAGAAAAAAAGAAAATAATTACTGAATTCAAGTCTTTCTTACAAAAGGATTGGACACAACTCTTCTGACTTCATTATTTGCGTGCCAGTGTCATAAAATTCTGGAAAGAATGAGAAAAGCGGGTTCTTTGGGACAGAGGTGGGGGATACCTGGAGTCCTACATGCCAGAGCTGTTCTCCCACCCCCAGCTTTGCCGTGCCTTGTCCTGGGAGCTCCTCTGGCCTGGGCAGTGAGTTATCATGATGGATCATCCTGATGCCCCACAGCCGACCCTGAGCTCTCCTCTTTCTGGAAAGCCTCACATGACCTTCCTTGTCCTGACTCACAGAACAGACAGGGAAGAAATCATCCAGCGCTGTGGGGGTGTGATGCAGACCCGGTTTCACACCCTCCATTTTAGGGTATTTCAGCTGACAGGACACGTTCGAAACTTTTGTCCCCGACAGGGATTTTTGCAGAAGTGTCCTACACTTAAATGGTGGTGCAGCAATTATCCCCAGGACTTCCTTCCTTCACAGATTAAAGTTATAACCTCATTTTGCTTGTAAATTAACTTGTATTATCACCCAGGGCAAATAACAATCCAAATGTTACTG
The DNA here is from genome assembly GCA_013396735.1 of Grallaria varia. Lineage (NCBI taxonomy): Eukaryota > Metazoa > Chordata > Aves > Passeriformes > Formicariidae > Grallaria > Grallaria varia. Next base: position 219,504 of record VWZG01012818.1, on the reverse strand, counting down.
GGAAATCGGTTGTTTACTTGAATCTACACATAAACATGACCTTTGAACATCGTGAGGAAGGAGCTCCTTTTTCACATGCATTTTTCACCAGAAAAACAAAAACTTGGAGACAGTTTTATCCACAATTGTTTCCTTAATCATTAACATATTTTTTAATGAAATGGCAATGTTTTGTGGAGGAGGGAGGGATAATTTTCTGGGCAGTTCCATTCTAAGCTGAACCCGTCTGACATGGATATAATCAAGATTTTCCATGTGCTTAAATGGCTCGGTGCAGGAGGGAGTAATTTCCACTGCCCTGCACGTGGGGAATGTGCAGGTATCGTACCACTGTCAGAGATACTCCACTGAACCTCAACAAGAAGGCTATTAAGCTTTTTGCATTAATTATGCCCCGAACCATCCCTCTGGTGAAACTGGGCCTGATTTTAACTTGATACACTTCAATCAATCCCTCCATGGGCAGGCATTTGTTCCTTTTGGGCTCTGGGGGAAGGGGAGCCGATACTGTTCCATCAGCAGTCAGGTGCATTAGAGGAGCCAGCGCTGCAGCTCCTCCTGATGTGTTTTGATGGGGCTCGTTTCTCCTGGCATGCTTTTAGCTCCCAGTGATTCAGATGTGTCAGCTTCTATAGCTGTAAGAAAACATTGATGATGGATTTATAACACCCAGGCTTCAACTTACTGACCTGGAAAATGGCTAAGGATTTGCTTTTGCAGCAAAATTGGTTTTATCCATACAAAACCCTTGCTTCCTACGTTCCCTTATCTGTATTTTAATGAAACATTTTACCCTGGTTATAACTCATGACTCTTGTCAAAGGTAGTTTCCTCAATGAGGCAGAGTTGGGGTAGCTACTGAATTTATGGGAGGGAATCAACTTAATCTCTTTAAAAGCAAAATCATCGTCTTCAATTGAACCCCACAGAGTGATGGCTCTGAAATGCCTCCCTGTCCGTGGAAAGAAGGAGCTGCTGGAGCTGTGTCAGGGCAGGGGCTGGCCAAGGTGGTACCCCTGAGCCACCCCTTCCAGCGCAAAACCCGATAGATCATTAAATAATGAATTAAATGTATCTACTATTTATTTCCCATCTATGGTCTTCCAGCAGACAAAGAGCTCCCAGAGACAGTGTCAGCTCTGGGCTGTTCATGCTACATTTGTTGGAAGCTTTACTGAATCTCCTGAGAAAAACAAGTTATCTGCCCAACAACAGTCCCCCTGGATGAAGTCAGGAGATCTCAGTTGACTTTTCAGCCTGATTACAGAATTCCTTGTGTCCTTGGCTAAGCTATTCATCCCATTCTTTCTCAATTCACCATCTGCAAAGTGGGAATGACAGTATTCCCCTCACTGACAAGGAACAGTCCTCTGCTTAGGTACTATCCCAGACTGTAGGATAGATCTGGGACTGCTTAGGTACTATCCCAGACTGTAGGATAGATCTGGGACATGGCCTTGGACTGTTTTGTCTCGAGTAAAGTCTCAAGCCAAGTTTCCATTGTGCAGGTGAAATGGGATCTCTCTCCTACAGCCATATTTTGAGGGCTGTCTGGATTAGGGAGGACAAGTGAAAGGACCAGCATTTTTAAAGTGATTTCTGGGCTGCAAATGAGTTTAAGTGTTTTGAAGTTACAGAAGATCATCCCCCTGCTGATGTCTGGCAGAAGGAGTCAGATTGTTTGGCTTTGAAGTACATTAGAAAGTGGTTTCTTCCCCTCCCTGCTCCAGCAACTCCTCTAATAATTCTTCCATCCCACGGGGAGAATTTACCTCCTGGAACAGGCTACCCCCGGAGCACCTCGGAGTGCATCCTTAATAGAGCCATAGGGATGTTGTAGGATATAATTCATAACCAGAAACACTTCCCTTGTGGACAGGTTCCTTGCCACACCCTCGGCTGAGGGCAGACAGCTGTGGTTTTCCTTCCGTTCCGGGAGACTTGGGATAAGCTCCCTCCTGCCAGGCACTCATGGAGCTGTTTAGCTCTTGTCACCCACTGCCACAGTGGTGAGTGGAGAACGCTGAGCAGTGAATGGGCAGGAATCAGGCAGGAGAGGAGCAGGATGCCCCAGTGTGCTGCTCTCCTCGAACCCTTAGCATTGAACATGGGAACACATTCTGGCCTTGGCCTTGGCATTGAAACAGCACTTACCAGAGTGGGTTCTGTAGTGCCGACCTCTGGGAATGCAGTGGGAACAAAGGCCACCCAGCCATGGCCACCAGTCTGGATGTCCCTCCAGCTGTGGTGTGGCAGGAGGGTGAATAAAGGAGCTGTTCTGCCCTGGAGGAGCCTGAAAGCATTCGGGGTCCTCACACAGGGTGACTGGGTGAGCAGGGAGAGCAGAGCTGCTCCGGAGCCCCGTTCCTTGGCCTGAGCACACAGCAGAGCCCTGAAAAGTCCACTGCTGTTTTGGGGGAGAAGGAAACCAAACCCAATTCCCTCTCCATGTCCATCCCACCGACTGAGCCCTGTCAGGCTCCCCGCAGGGTCCCCAGACGCTGCTCCACTCCCTGAGCCAGGCGTTCTACCTGCTTGTTTACAGCTCCCCTGCTCAGACCTGGTGTCTGCTCTCTCCTCTCAGCTCATTTGCAGACAGAGGCCTCCAGGGCTTTGGGTTTGTGCCACCAGACTCCTGTGAGCTCCGTGGTCGTGTTCTATACCAGACAATGACTTCAGTAGCCTCGGGGCACCCCAGAACCTCCCAACAAACCTCTCTCCTAACTGCCTTATTAACTGATTGCTCTAGTAAGATAATAATTAACACCCTTGCTTGTGCCTTGGCTCAGCCAAAAATGTTCTCAAGTGGACTTAGAAATGCGTAAAATGAATAAATGATTTATGTTTACTATTTTTAATGGAGCTACTTATTAGCAACGCTCTCATACGGAACACCGTAAAAACACTCCTGGTTTCGTTACAGATTTAGAAAGTGGTAATGAAAAGCTGTAGGGAATAAAACAGGGAAACACTTCCTGAGCCAAATTCTGCCCTCAGTTGTATTTAAAGATCTTGCTGAGTTGAATTCTCAAGAGGATTTTGGCCCGAAAAGCATTAAAATGGAGAGAAATCTCTGTCATCTGCTCATTGCAGCACATCTATTCAGAACGTGCACCAGCCAAGAGAATGGTGCCTGCCCTGCCAGGACAGACCCAAAACCCCAAGGGCAGGACATTGCATACCTGGAGCAGATCAGATGGGCCCTGCTCGCACAGCACTCCGTGTTCCTGACTGTACCAGGCATGAGACAGTTGGAATTTTGCTGTGGGAGTCTGAAGTGCCTGTGCTGGCTTCAGGAGGCACGGCCTCCAGCACCGACATCTCTGACCTCGGTGGGAAGTGGGAAGCTTCATGTGGCAAATCTTTGCTAATTTACGTTATTTGTTTCTAAAAGCACTGATTGGTCACCTTCAGAGGGAGAGCCCTGACACAGTTGTTGAAATGAAGGGATGGGAGCCCATCCCAAGCTCCCGGGACACACGACACGCAATTCCCAGACCACCTCAAGCACATTGATTTATTCCAACTCCAAGGGAAGTCCCAAGCCGTGCCACATACTTCTTTCCAAAACCTTCTACAGGAGATCCGTACTTAGTATTTAGGATATATCCTTTTGCATGCCCACCATCCTGCAGATGCTCGTAGACTATCTCTGCAAATGCCATTAAATACCTGCAACTACTTCTCTGCTGTCTTTGCTCACGTCTCTCGTGAGAACTTACAGTGTTCATCAGCTGAAGTTCTCCAAAGAGCTGGCAGTTCCTGCATGGGCAGGATTTCAGCTCTGGCTGAAAAATCAGGGCCCTGTAAGGCACTGGAAGTGTCAGATCATCAGCCTCTGGAGATGCCAGGGAGTTTTCCACACTTCTGTTCTTTCACTACCGTGCAAATGAGCATCCCGTGGATGTTATCAGCATTCCTGAGGCAGTCCCATCAGTCAGTCCCATACAAGCTGAAGGCTACAGACCTACACTTGTCATGAAGAAATACTGGATTTTAAGATAACTCCCACATCGCCCTCGCTGATGTTTCTTAAAATGATGTATTGCTCTATTTTATTTTTTTTTTTCATTTTCAGAAATAAAAATGAGTTTGCTCCAGGGCAGAGACAGTCTAAAAGCTTGTGCTAATAAATCTCTGCAAGTTTAGTAGTGCTTAATACGCATTCTGCTTCAAGTGTTTTTTAAATACATTATCACCTGTGAGTAAATACAGTGGAAAGTTGCCAAATGCTGGATGCTGCTCCCTGAAAATTTATGCATTTATATCATTAATGCAATGAAATGTTCAAACCTTCATTGAATTTTGCCAACTGATTTGCAGTTTGAATGGTAGTAGTTTTATACATTTATCAATTACCATTTAAGTAGCTGCTCTGATATTTCTGTTTAGGCAGGCAAAGCACACTCACCAAAATACTTTTCATCTGAATTAGATTAGAGCTGTTCACTGTCTTAAAATTCAAACTCGTTTGCTAAAGGTTTTTGGCAAAATATTAACATATATGTTAAAAATAATTTCTAATTTCTAAGTGAGCTGATCTACCTTAGGGCATGATAATTCCTCTTGAATTTTTACAGTAAGAAAATAAAAGAATACAATGATCCTATATCTTTTTTCTGCCTGTTTTGCTCAAGGTTGAAGCTTAGAAACAAGCAAAGAACTGACTGAGTGCCTTGTTTGAAGATGCAGGAAAACATTCTCAGCTCCCACTTGGGTTTAGTTTTCCAGAGTGACTAATAAAAGGTGGTGATTGCTTCATTAGCATGCACTGAACTGAGTGCACAATATAATTATATATTTCAGTTGTAATTAGGGCATTTAATTGATTTGTTTTAAGTAAATTAACAGACAGGGAAAAAAAATAAAGATTTGTGGCAGATTCTGAAACGTTTTCCACACAGCCAGCTGGGTTCAGCTGAGCAGAAATATCTGCTTTATTTCTGGATAATGTTAGGAAGATCAAAAACCTCCTTATAGAGAAACCCTTATGAAATATTCTCATCTTTCTTCAGCTCTCTCCTTTCTACGCCAAAAATTGACCAGCTGAATGGCACAGCATTCTTATGGATACCTGAGGGATAGCAGTGGCTCAACCAGGAGATATTTCCATTCATTCCCATAAGAAACAGGGTTAAAATGCAGATTTCCTTTAACGGGGTTGGTTAATTGGTGACTCTGCTGCCCACTTAGGCAAAGAAAGGCATTATTTAGAAACATCTTCTTCCTCCTTTTTGGTCACCTACTTCCCTCTGATTTTTTTTCCTGGTTTTGCAACCTGGCCCCACACTTCTTGATTTTGGGTTCTTCTGGCAAGAGGCCTTTTCACTTCCAGTTTCCAGCACAGGAGCAGAAATGCTGAGCCAGCATTCGAGGGGCTCCGCACGCAGCTGATGGAGCATCTGGAAGAATCACATGGCCTCTTCCATCGTTTTTAGCAACCTTTTGTCTTGGAGAAGTGGAGGAATATTTAAGGGAGAGCTTGTATTTTACATCCAGCCACTTACGGGTCACTTGATCTCCCAAAACTAGTCCCGACCCTCAGGCTGAGAAGGTTGGACATCCCAACCCAAAAAGCCATTCCACTGTTGAGTTTCTACATGAAACTCATTTATCTTTTAATTTCTGCTTCCATTGCCCACGGACTATTTTGAATTTTCCTGATTCCAATTACGCTCATGTTGCAAAAAACAAATAACTTATCCCACGGGACTCGTCCCAAGGAAAAATGCCACAAAGGAGCGCGGAGACGGGACGTGCCTCGGGGGCAGCCGTGCTTTGCTGCTCCTGCAGATCTGCAGTGGTTGGGCATGAGAAGCAGCCTGGAAACCTCCGGGGTGAGGAAGAGCTGGGGCGGCCGAAAGTGTTGTGGTTCCCAAATTTATTGTGCCCTTCCAATTTACAAGAATCCATGGAATCGAGAGCGGGAGGGAGAACAGCTAAAGGAAAGGCGAAGTGTCCTTCTGGTAAAAAAACCCGGGCTAGTTTTTAGGAACAGCTCATAACCTGCTGTTTACAAACAGCAGCAGCATCAATGTATGGCACAAATTACTCAAAGTGAGAAAAAACCCCCANAAAAAAAAAAAGGCAAGGAAAACCCCCAGGTTGCCACAGGGCACTAAAAATAGGTAAATTCAGCCTGAAAGCCACATCAGGGCAAACAGCTCCCCCCTCTTCCTGACTCTGCACCAAAGGGGTGAGGCACAGATTTGTCTCCAAAATGTTTTCCTTTGAAAATATGGTTTCATTTGAACTAAAAATTTCTTCAGGAACTTGTCAGAAACAATTTAATTTCATTGAGATATCTCGAGGCAAAGAGATCCTCTGATAACGTCAATCACTTCATGTCAATATTTTCAGAACAGACCCTGCATATTTTTATTTCAAGCGATTGTTCCTATTTACATATTTTCCAGTTCCTTCAAGAAATGTTTAGAATTAAGGTTGGAAAATCAGGATGAGATTAATTCATTTGATCCAACAGAAATAATTCACTTGACACATAATGCCATTCTGGTTTTAATGTCTTTATGTGGGAATAGCAGAATTTATTGCAACCCCGATAACACAGACTCAAAACCTATGGAAAAATATTTGCTTTAACAGCAATATATATTACCAGGAAGTCTTGAAATTAATGGTTTGTTCTAAAAACCATTTTGTGTTAAGCGTGTTTATGTTGAGAGCATTGGCTGGATCTTTATGGCTCTGTTAGGAATGAAAACAAGTTTTTAAAAAAAGCTATTTTAATTAAATAATAATTAAGTTTCTTTCCAAGCTGTAGGAGAAAGCAGTTCCCAAACACCCTTTAAAGCACAGGACGTTCCGAACTCTCCGCTCAGCCCGAGTGAAAGCCGTGGGGGGACGTGGCGGAAACTCCTCCATGTGCTGCTGATTTGCACCGGGGCTGTTTGGCTTCGCTCTGCTCCGAGCAGAGAGAATTTGGCAGACCTTTGGAGTCTGGCAGGTCCCGTGGGGAGCCGGGGTGTGCCCGCCTTGGGCAGGGCCAGCAGCTGCACCGGGGCCGGGGATGCTGCTCAGAGACACCCACAGCTGCTCCTCCCGAGATGCGGCTCCTGGCCCTGCTGCCCCTTCCCCAGCTTCAAATAAAAGCCCCTTTTCCAGGCATTCAGAAAGTTTGTTCCAGCAGTACCACAACAGGGTGCACGGAGGCGTCTTCCAAAATACTCCTTAACACGAAGTCGTATTTCCACTTCCAACAGTAGAACGAGATGGAGACGCTTTCCCATTCCCTGCCAGGTCCCGTCAGGTTAAATTATTGCCTCTCTCCTGCTGGCTGCCCCAAATCCAATCTCCATTTGTGTCTGTAACTCAGTTATATTATTTTTATTATTTATCCATTATGCTTCTGTACAAAATTACAGCAAAGCAGGGAAGAACTACATATTTGGATCATTGGGATGATTCACAGCAAGGAAAGAGCCGGGCCATTTCATGACCTTTTCTATCCCTTTGTAGCCAAAATTTGTAGTTTGTGAAATGTTTTCGGTATTCTACATCTTTAACTGCACACATTTAATTTCAGAAAGATTCTTTAAACAGTGTTACATTACTTTCTTAGCACTCTAGGGAACCTAAACTCCGAATTTTGGTGCCACATTGCAACAGGAAGGGGGAAAAAACATCTAAAAACAAAAAGTGAAAGCAGATCAGCACATTTGGCCTTTCATTCTGGGGGTAGAAATGCAAAGTTTCAAAACACAAATAGTATCAGAGCTCAACTTTTCACTTTTAATGAGTATAGATTCCACAGCCAAAGAGTAAAATTAAAGAATAGCCCCATGTGCCCTTTAAAAAGTTTGAAGTTTACAGTCTTTTTCTCTTTTTTATTGTAGGAAACCAAGAATCTGTTTATTATCTGTTTATTATAAGGAAAGAACACTTTCAAATGAAATGTCTTTGAATTAGAAAAGGCTAAACCTCGAGTTAAATTGGGAGAGTTTGAGTGCACTGTTGAACTCCTGCTTTCTGGACACAGGAGTTTCTGAAGGGAAATTGCTTTGGGAATAACTGTAGTAGGAGTAAATTACTTATTCCTTAGAAGAAAATACAATGTACCCGAACGTTGGACCCCGCTACTTGTAGAATCACAGCATGGTCTGGGTTGGAAGGGACCTTAAAGATCATCCCTTTGCTTCTCCCTGTCCTGCAGGAACATTTTATTTGCTCCCAGCCCCTGGGTTTGGTGTTTCCCAAGGGAAAGGTGCTGGTCCACAAGCAAACCTAGTTGTGCTAACTCTGTTTTCAAGGTTTTTTGGATAAAGGCTTGATTCATTTTTCAGACAGTCCCTTTAGCGGTCATTTCAGAAAGGCTCCAACACTTTGCACAAGGGTTACTGGAAAACAAAAGAACCATCATCTTTGCCCTGTGCTCATTTCCAGGGAAATGTTGAGTCTCACTGGTGTGGCAGTCAAATAATAATAATGTCTGCTTTCGAGCCCTGCCTGAAAGTGTCACCTTAATCATATCGAACTATTGTATCAAATACTTCAAACTGAGAAAAAAGTGTCTTTCTGGAGAACTGCATTGGAAAGAATACTATTAATAACTCATATTCCTCCAAGAAATGTAACATTTCAGTGCCTGCTGGGCTTTGTTGTTTAAATCAATGTGGTATTCTTCACGGGTTAAGCTTCCTAACTAAATTGTTACTCGTAATTAAACTAAGAAATGCATGGCCAAAGCCCCCAGTTTGTGCTGAGGGCTCACTGGGATCTGTAGCAGAGGAAGAATCCACTTTCTGCGGGGCTGGCTCACGCGGTATTTGACATTTAGCACAAGCAGCCTCTTGGCTCCTCTGCTGTGTAGATTCCTCATCTCGGTTCCATTTCCTTTCCTCCCATGGGCAGCTCTAGCACCTTTTGCACCAGCGGAAGGGCTCCAAATCCTGCCAGTCCCTTCCCTGGAGGGGAGCTGGGATCTGGGACAGGCAGAAGGGCTCCTCTGACCCCAGCTCAAGAGTTAAGCTGATAAAAAGCCCGGGCCGAGCTCTGCGCCTGCTTGCGGTGTTGAACCAAACCCATGAGCACATTCTGGCATCGGCTCCTGGGGGTTACAAGAACCTTATGTATCATTTTATGTATTTTTCTTTTCATGTGCCTATAATCAATTCCAGTGGCGAGGTTTGTGTTTTGGTTCGCGCAGCCAAGCCAGGCAATGGACTTGGCTCCACGTTCAACCCTCTTGGCTCGCTAAATGTCAGAGCCTGAGCAGGGCTGCTCTTTGTGCTCCCATCCCATACAACTGGCCCGAGTTTTGTGTGTTCCCTGAGAGCACAAGCACGGCCCTCAACACAAATCCAGCCTCCTCGGGAGCCAAACACAGAGGTCAGCGAAGCAAATATTTGTGTCTCCCCAAACTACCTTTGCTGCCTCCTGGCACGCCCTGTGAGGCCCTGGCTGCACTAATCTCCTGAGTCCCACATGCCAAGAACTGAAAATGAAATCAAGTAATAATACTAATAATATAAATGCATCACCAGTTTCTGATCGAGCTCCCCCATGACTTACTGGATTCTTGCAGTTCTGCACCTCATGGAAACCGTAAATTCCCTGGAAGAGGGAGGCACTGGAGGGTTTGGGTTTTTTGTGATGGTTTCTTTAGAGTGCTGATTATCTTAGGTCTCCTTAAATAAGCTGTTGGAGAATAGACTGCTGCACACCAAAGCGATCTAAATTTCCAGTAATACCTAGGAAACAGTGAGATAGCAGACAAAAGAATGTTTAGGGAATGAATATTAAATATATTATCTTTAGATTGCTCCTACAGGCTTTGACTGAAGAGACTGACAGATGCAATTTTGCAACAGCTTTATTGGAGCGTGGTCAGAGATGCTGTTCCAGTTGCAGCTGAACCAAGTCAAGAAACTATCAATCTCAAGATGAGCTAGCTCAAAAAAAATAATAAAAATAAGCCCAAACAATAAACTTACTAAAAAGTACTTAAGCTAAGCTGGATCACTCTGAGGGAGCCAGACTTGGGAGTGTCCGCAGATGTGGTTATGTGGCTCATGGAAAAGGGTGGTAACCCCGACTGGGGGGCAGCGGACACACAGCTGTGGGCAGGCTGGAGGTGAGAACGCCTTAACCTGGCTCAGCTGCTGCTGGAACAGCTCCTGGGGCTGTGCCCTTCCTGACACAGCTCCGGGATTTCTTAGGAGAGGAATTCTTAGAGGGAAGAGCAAGCTGCTGTCCAAGTTCACAGTGGGATGTGCCGCATCCCAAAATCTGTGCATAAATGTACAGCCCCCAAACGTGTGCCTGAAGTGAACATTCAGTCCTTCAGAGCACCAGCACATAATACTGGCTCCAATTTCTCCCAAAGCCATCGTGGTTGGAGCACAGGATGTTCCCAACAGCACATTTTGCTGCAGGAGTCTCAGCTGTAGATCTCGAGCAGAGAGAGGCTTCTATTAAATGCATCTGTACTTGTGTGTCTTTGGTCTGTATCAGATTCTCCTTAGGTTACTCAAACTGCTTCCAGACTGAGCTCTCCTATGCCCCCACTGCTCCCTGACATCCTTAACCCTCTCCTCCCCCACCATCCCTCCATCAGCACGAGGCATTGGCCTGAAGGGAGCACGTTTTGCCTTGTGGGAAGAGCTATTAATTGGTTAAGTGTGAAGCACACGAGCTGCAAAGGAAGCCCCGCTCCACGAGCCTCTCTAACCACAGGGAGGAACAAGGGCTGTGCTCTTGGAAAGGTCACGGTGAGCTCACGCCGCGGGCCAGTTTTGGGCAGGACCCTCTGGGTGGAGGAGCTGCCTGAGCCATTGCAGGGCTGGACCAGCGAGAGGCTGCGGCGAGGGGAAAGCCTGGCCACACCAAAAGGAAAAGGGGTGTGGGGGAAAATGGGATATTGAGGGCTCCAAGCATTGGGTTGGTGTAGGTTTGATGCAAAGAGATGGAAAGATGTGGTTTGCCGCATTTAATACCTCTGTTTCAATTTTTGCCCCTGGAGCATCCAAGAAGCTGTGATGGTGTAATGACAAGACTGATGAGGTTTTATCCTGAGATTTTTCCAGTGGCTTATTGTCCCCTCCGCTCCTGATCCCTGCTGCACAGCAGGAGCACAGCTCTGTGGTCGTGTGGATTATAGAGACCTTGGAGCAATTAGCCCTGGCCCAGCTCCTGCGAGTCTTGGCTGACTTCTGATGTGTCCAAGAGAAAATCCAATGTCACACTGCCCACTTGTCCCCCTCTGGCTGCTGAGCTGCCCTCAGTGCCCTGGCAGGAAGGTAGCTGGGCAGCACGGGGACACCACCTGAGGTGCAGCCGCTGGCACCATGTCCAGAACTCTGCAGGTCTCTAAAATCCACGACATCTGATGTCTGTGCAGTCTTAAAACCCTACAGCCCCTCCATGGTGGAGCAGTTCTCTAGTACAGTCCTCATGTTTAGGAAAGGGCAGTCTGTCTGTGAGACAAAAATTCGGGAGTCTCTGAGTTTCTTTTTAAATGGCATGGACCTCCACGGCATCAATTACTTTTTCACCGTGGATTTTTAACACTGCTGGGATAGGTCTCAGGAGAAGGGTGAAAATCAGACTTTGAACATTTTATTCACTGAAGGTTTGTAAGGTGAAGGTTGGGGATTTCGGTTTGGGCTGGTATTGCTGAAAAAGGTGGATTCCCTGTGGATTCGCACCTGGGAATCCTTCCCTGGTAGCCCCAGCTCTGCAGCAGACAGGCTGCAGCAATCTGTGCTTCATCCAGCATGAAGGGAAGGTGCCAAACCTGCTTCTCCTGGCTGTTATTTCCTTTTAAATGGTAGTTTTGGTGATTCTCAGAAAAAATTGTGTCTCTCAAACCTGCTGCACTCCAGGACTTCCCTGGCACTGGTACTGCCAGGCAGGACCAGGGGCCAGAACCTGCAGGGCCAGACAGAGAATCACCCTGGCCTTGCTCTGGAGCTGTGGGACTTGCTGGACCCCATGTCCAGCTGAGAAAGGAGGATTCCCTGGAGCATACAATTTTATAGGATCAAACTCTGGGGGTGGTGAGAGAAGCAAATGATGGGGATAAAGCAGAGGCAGTTTCTTTTCTCTGCAGGGTGTCAAATGTATGTAGCTCTTGGCAGAAGTTTTCAGAGTGACCTTAGCCTGGGGATATAAATTTTAATTGCAACTTTAAATGACGCTGGGACCAGATGGGTGAAGACTAAAGGAACACTGTTAGCCCTGCCCACCCCCTCCCTGTCAGAGCTTGACTTGCAGAGAGGCTTTTGGGGAGGACCTAGGCAGGATTGCTTGGTTAGGGCTATGAGCAGAGCAGGAATATGTTATCCCCATCAGTTTGTATGTACATGAAGAACTGGCCTCGGGCGGGGTTAGATGAGGTATTAGGGCAGGTTTCTTCACTGGTAGAGTGGTCAGGCATGGAACAGGCTGCCCAGGACAGTGGTGGAATCCCCCTCCCTGGAAGTGTTCAACAGGCACGTGGATGTGGCACTTGGGGCCGTGGTTTAGTGGTGAACACAGCAGTGCTGGTTGCACTCCATGATCTTGGAGGGCTTTTCCGACCTCAGAGACTCTGGCATTGCGTGGCCAGCGGCAGTGCTGGGACGAGGGACGTGCTTGCAGCTGCCCCAAAGCACAAACCGAGCCCTCCAGCCATCCCACGACACCATTTTCCAGAGACTCGGGAGAACCCCTGTCCGTGCTGGTTAGCTGCTCTCTGGGAGCAGCTGCTTCCAAGGAAAATGAAAGACTAGAAGCTTGGGGAGAAGTCACCGAGCATCTGCTGGGGTGGCAATCAATGAATCCACCGCACAGCTCTCTCCGGCCGCGTTGGCGAGGCAGGAGGGTTTCCTCTTGAGTGGCATGTTTGAAGAAACGGGTAGTTTTATTTCATACCTAAAATTTAATGGTGGTTGCAGCTAATTTCACACAGCAAATTAGACAAAATACTTGAGCTACTTCCACCGTCTGAACTCGGCAACAAACGAAAGCAGCTTTTGGGAGGGTAACTTGAGAGGGTTAAATGTGGCTCACCGGTGCACTCGGTTTGACAGGCCGATGCGCTTTGTCTAGATGATAGATATGAAAAACTAATATCTCAGTTTTCAGAGGGGGTTCTGAAGCCCAAAATCAAAACCAGATGTGCAGCAGAAAAGAGCAGTGTATATTACAAAATGTTGTGAAATAGCCCAAGGGAGGCAAGTAAGCAAAAACAGCCCTGTTCCTTAGCAACCTGCAAAACAAAACAAGCAACAGCTTGGTTGGCATCTGACAGGGCAGGTTTTGGTCTTTGCAGTGGAAAAGAAGACTGGAGAAAATGTGGAATAATCCTGGAATTTTTAGTGACCCGGAAACACCTTTGCTTTCAACAGTGTGGTTACCTGATTTCCCTCCTTCCCCAGACCTTTCCCTGTAAATGTACAGCAGCTGAGAAATTCCTGTGCACTCTTCTTGTCCTCCTTATCCTGGTGTGGATCATAGATCTCCCTTTTTTCCTGGCTTTCCCGCTTGCTAAAGTGGGAACAGTGGGTGCAGAGTGGAAGTAAAAGCTACCAAATCAAAATAATTTTGAAGATTTCGCACAGCTCAAAGTCGTAGAATGGTTTAGGAATGGTTTGGGTTGGAAGGGACCTTAAAGATCATCCAATTCCAACTCCTTGCCATGGGAAGGGATGTCTTCCTCTAGGCTGGGTTGCTCAAATGTAGAGGAATACTGAAGTGGGACTTGTGTTAGGAATGCAGTGTTCACTAAGTAAAAAGTTAAACTTAAATACATCATTCATGATTTCTAAGAGTATTTAAATCAGTTTCTGGAAATGGTGCTCCTTTTGACCTCTGAGTTCATTCAGTTTCTTAATTAAACCAGTGCCTTTTCTCAACGCCACAAATGAAAAACTCCCAGCTCAGATCCCCAAATGTTCTTGGCTAAGGTTTAAAGTTCAGCCCTGAAAGCAAGAGAAGCCTTTGCTCACTTGAACGAGCGCGATGCTGCACCACTGGAAAGCCCTGCTGGCACAGCTGCCTCCATGCAGGGAGTGGGAAAGGCACACCTCGGAGCAACAGCTGGGCTGCCAGATGTGCACCGGGAAGGGGCTTCCACCTTCAAACCAGCCCGTGTGGGGGAAGAGCTGATTCTGCTCCCTGGTGTCCCACTGGAGCTGTTTGCCCAGACAGACCTCCTGGCACTGCTGTCTGGGCCGGTTCTTTCTGAGAAAACCCTCCGTGGCGTGGGCAGCCCGCAGGGTGTTCCTGTAATCGGCCCAGCCCCGGGGCCGCAGCTGGAAGCGAAACCACAGCGTGCCCTGAGGTTTGTAATCAAACTGTGAGAGGTTGTGTTTGTGATGGAGAGGGAAGGTGGGTGGATTTGACTTGGCTAGGTTATTTTTAGAGAGGTTGAGGCTGCCAGGCAGCCGAGTTTTGCGTTTCGGGGTTTTCGTCTGGTTTGGTTTGTTGGGGTTTTTTAATTTATTTTTGATTTGAACAGAATAAAATTTCTTTTTGAAAATGCTGTTTCAGCATAATTCGAATTTTGGGGGAAGTACATCTCGATGAAGTTTTCAATGGAAACATTGATAGCACTTGAGATTGAAAAAGCAACTTTCATTTTGACTCCTTGTTTCAGAGTTCAGCTCTTTTCAGCTTCTAAAAATTACTCCAATATTAAAGATTAATTATAGATATGAATGGTTTGACATTATCAGATAGAACTTCTTAATGAACTAATTTTGATCCTTTCAGCCAAAAATAATTCAGAGTTTCCACTCTGCAAAATATTTGATATCTTGCTTTTCTGTCTATTTACAAAAAAATAAAAAGCAAATGTCAGTGTCAGCATCTTCCATGGGATAAAAGGTTGGACGCGACCATCTTGGAGGTCTTTTCCAACCTTAATGATTCTGTGTTTGCCAGTCCACTATTTTTGCTGATTGCACTCAAAGCAAGTCAGACAGTTGTAGGATATCCCTGGCTCTTCCTTTGGTGTCCAAGATGCATTGAGTTCATCGCAGCCCTTCTGTGTGACATAAGCCCTGTCCTGCATGGTGTCATCTGTGTTCCCTCATCAGCCTTACAAGTGTCTTTGGGTCTTCTCTGTGTAGAATCTCAGAATCTTTACAGTTGGAAAAGACCTCCAAGATCAGCAAGTCCAGCCTCTGACCAACCACCATTCCCGCTAAACCGTATTCCGCAGTTCAGCAAGTCCAACCTCTGACCAACCACCATTCCCGCTAAACCGTATTCCAAAGTGCCATGTCTACTGGTTTTTTGAACACTTCCGGGGCGGTGACTCCACCGCTTCCCCTGGGGAACCTGTCCCAATGCTTCACACTTCCAGTGAAGAAATTTTCCCTAATATCCAACCGGAACCTTCCTTGGCACAGCTTGAGGCCGTTCCCTCTCCTCCTGTCCCTGTTCCCTGGGAGCAGAGCCCACCCCCTCCTGGTCCTCCCTCCTGCCGGGGAGTTACAGAGATCAAGAAGGTCCCCCCTGAGCCTCCTTTTCTCCAGGCTGAGCCCCCCCAGCTCCCTCAGCTACTCCCCATAGGATTTATATTCCAGCCCCTTCCTGTTCAGCTTGTGACGGGCGGCACTCCTGAAACCGGAGGGAGCAGGGCACGGTAGGGAAGACAGATGTATTTACACAAATACCATTTTCTCTCGAGGCAGCTTTGTCTAAACAAAGCATTAACACACACATTTCATCCAGCGGGGCTCTGTAATATTTTTAACTACGAGAATGTCATCCAAAATCAGGAAAGGAAGTGCTCGAAGCTGGGGTGCATCACTTGTGCTTTTGCCACTCCTGTGGATTTTTTTTTTAGTGCGGAAAGTTTAGACTAAACACATGGTGATCAGTTTTCTATTCTGCATTCGAAAAGAAGTATTTCTGTCCTAATTTTCCAAGGGAAGGCAACCCTACTCTGTTATGCCAGTAAGTGCCTTGCTTTATACTCATGAAATTCAGCATCTCTGGTGATAAGGCGCTATCGCTGGTACTTCCAAGAAAGATGAGCCAAGTGATAGCCAGACCTCGTGACTCACTGGGCAATTATTTATCGGATTTAACACCCCAAAATCGGGTTTGGGGCTTCTCATACCTGTGCCCTCTGTGAGAACATGCAGAGATGGCCAGATGAGAAACTTGTAGTCACTTTGCAGCTGTGTTTTGTCACAGGATGAAAGTGTGCGAGATACAGATCAGATACAGCTGCCGAAAAACAAATTGACACAAAGAGCCTCACAAAGAGCAGGGCTGCAGCCAGAGTTCATAAAAGGGCTCTATATGCTCTCCCATGTAATAAGCCTTTATTCTCCCTGGCTGGCCCTTTTAGTGATCGTAAGAGAAAAGCTGACATCTCTTTTCAATAGGAAAGAAGAACATTTATTTTATTCCTAACGGTTCTAACAAACCTCTCCATGACGAATTACATATTTATTGTAGCTGCATGCTCCACAGCCACAAATTCCTGCAGTCTCTTTCCAGCTGAATGCTCCAATGAAAGACTTCCCCAGACAAAGGCCAGAGGATTCGAGCCATGGTTTTTGTACTTGGATTAATTCAGTTACTCTGGGTTCTCTAGACTGGAGATTTCACAGACTAGATGAGTTGAGAGTACAGTAAATGTAGTTATAAAATATTAAAAGATAGTAACTGTGGAGCCACGTGCCTCAGCTTCTACTCGATTCCTCCTTTGACTTTTATTTTCTCAATTTTCCCACTAGCTATGGCTTATCATCTCTTTTAGTCTTCCTTCCTTCATGTAACACTGGAAATTCAATCTGAAAATGCGGCCATGAGAGATGCTGAGGGTGAAGGTTTGTGTCCCTGGAGGGCGGGAGGAGAACAGGCTTTCAGCTGCAAGCAAGGAGCCCAACTGCAGCTGATCTAGTCCTGCTCTGTGCTGGGAAACAGGACCTCATAAATAAGATTACACTGGAGAAAGACCTGACACTGCTCTGCGGTTAATGGAAACATCTTAAAAGGCTCTGAATATAGGCCAAGTATGTGGGTCAGTAGAGAAACTGCTATTTATATTTGGACCTGCCTATGAATACAGTAGAACATCCAGCTGTTGAAAACACTATGAGAAGTTGCAGAAAAGGGTGGGATTTTTTTAGGTATAAAAAGCCAAAGACTTTGTCAGGTGATGTTGCTGCTAGAAATGCAACTTTCCTTTCATCTCCTGTGAATTCAGTGGGCAGCTTCTTGAAAGTTCCCGTTTGGCAAGGTTATCTCTGATCTGGTGAGTCAGAAGGATCTGCTCCCCCAGTGCAAACCGTGCTGAGCCCCGTCAGAGAACCGAGACGTGAAATATCAGACACCCAGAGCAAGTTTTGCTGGGGAGATTGAAATATTTCTACCGACTTTTGGATTCTAAGAATTCTCTCTCTTTACTTGCTGGCGTGTCAAATCCGCTTCTGTTTGGGAAGGTTCCCACATGGAGGTTAGACGATGTCAGGAACGCTCACGGAGTTTGACTGTGCTGCAGGCGAGCTGTGTACACATGGAAAAGCAGGGATTTTGAGCAGTCTGAGTTCCCCATCCACCCAACACTCTTTGTAAATGCTTCGAGCCTTGTGAAGAGAATTTAGGATGTGGTCCATCCCTTAGAGAAGGAAAGAGCAGGGAAAAGACTCGCAGGAGTCAGTGACACTGTGGAAAGGGTGTTCATTGTAATGTCCCAGTGAGCGTTTGGGGAGATCTAAGGGCTGAGCTCCGTGTTGGAACAGGCTCATGGCATCAGTGGGAGCTTTTTGTTGGTGGGGGGAAGGTCTTTGATCTCCCTCAGAGCTGTGGGGGCCTTCTTGTTCCTTATTAATGTGTCACCCTCCGTGCTCTCCTGCTTCCATTGGTGCAGAACAAAGGCTGTTAGAGCCAAGCTGGGCTGTAAGTTTATATGTTTTTTTTTTTTTCTCTAAGTTCTTTTATGATCCAAATCTATAAGAAAACAGCCAATGTGTAATTCTGCACTCAAAGAAAATGACTTTTTTTTTTTTGCCATAAATGCAATTTAGACAGTAATTGGAGTTCGCAAAGCTTTGAAGGTGCAGCTGGAGAGAAATGTAGAGTGCCATGTAAAAGGGTGTAGTTGAGGAAAAGAAAGCGTTTCCAGAGGACACGGGGGCCTGGGAAGGGAGAAATTGGATATGAGACCTTCCAAACAAGGGCAGAGGGCAAGTTTATTGGAGTCTTGAACAGCCCGCACTGCACTGGTGGCTGGAGCTCAGGCTGATGGGCCAAATTCTGCTCCCTCCCATCTCTGTTGCTGAGCTTAATACACCACTTACCTGGAGCTGGACGTGACCCTGTTTGCTCCAGAGTTAAATTCCTGGCAATCAGATATTTGCTCTGTCTGAAGGTCTGGAAGGCCTGCAAACAAACCCTTCCTGGGAAGCTGGAACAAATGGAGACGATGCTGGGCAGGAGAGGTGAGGCCGGCAGAGCCAGACGACAGGGCGAGAGCAAGGCCCCAGCAGGGAGCTCTGACCACAGTGCCCCTGCATTTCATCCTGCCGGAGAGGGAGTGGAAAAATGATTTCATAATCCTTTAGTTTATATGTTGGAACACTGCAGGTCATGGGGACAAAGCCATTTGTTCAAGTAGCTTGACCTGAGGACTCCTCAAAAGCTGTTGAAATCTCACGGCCTCTCAATTCCTCAAAGGAGTCAAGTCCTGCATCCAAACTAAACACGGACAGCTCCTTCCCACTGGACCTGGAGCGCCGACCAAGACCTACTTCCTCCTTCTCCACAGGGCCTCTTGTATCTGAGAGGTTTTGCTGCTCTTTTCACAGCATCTTTTAAGCACAGTAGGCTGAGACGAGCTAAAAAGTTCAATCTTTCACTCCGAAAACTTCAAATTATCACAGTTTGTCAAACTTTTCGAAAGCAGCGACGTTGCTAATCTTTGGTGTTTTGGTGGTTTGGCCAAGTCCCTCAACCCTGCTGTTGTTGTTGGTGTGTCCCTGTCAGTATTTTTTTGCTGAACTACCCAACAGCTGTCTTGGCTTCCTTCCCCACTAAAACAACTGCTGCTTCACAAAGAACACAGATAATTTTGTCTTCCTTGATATTAACAGATCAAGAGAGGCCTTTGCCAATACAAACTCATCTTTTATTTTTACAGTCTGAGAGAGATCCTTGGTAGAATTTGTTGTCCTCTTTTTACTCTGGACTTGGAGACCGGTTGACATCTAATCTTTTCATTTCAAGTGATGCTGAGTGGGTGGGACATCTAGAAGGGGGATGAAAACTCTCACAGAAGAATCCAAGTTAAAAGGATTTTAACCCAAAGACAAAACAAAAAGCCCTGCATGGGGCACCCAAAATGAAAGGGCTTGTTTATAGGCAGAGCAGTGACAGCACAGTGCTTGTCTGGGCTTTAAAAGGCAGTGAAATGGGAGATGCTGCCCTGAGATGAGTGTTCATCTGCCCCCACATCCACAAGTTCCGTGTGTGTGTGTGTGGGAAGGGGAAAGGCCTCAAACACCAAGTGGGAAACGCTGCTGTTCCTGCACTGGAAGCCAGACTGGGACAAAGGTCCACAGCACCACAGCAGGACCTGCTGCTTCTGCTCCACAGAGTGGTGACAGAGGTGTTCCCCACGCAGGTGCTCATGGAGATTGGAAAATAACAGGGATAGGTTAGTGGAAAATTTTGTATTTGAGTTAAATTTGGGGGATCTAAAATAGGGACAATATTTGGGTTTGTTTTATTTTTAAATGCCATTAAAAGCAAAACTGCCAACTGCATAGTATCAGAGGGCTAACCCTCCAGAATTCCCACGGGGATTTTGGGTGGGGAATCTCCCAGAGATTTGGTGATAAGAAATCTGCTGCACACCTAGAAGGCTTAATTTGTGATAGCTACACAGTCTCCATTCCCAGCCACTGCTCTCTCAAGTACCTGAAGTTTTGCCTTGCAAGTCTGTCAGGCAGGACTGAGGTCCTTTCCAGTCACCTCAGCTGGCACAGAGATGCTGCCAGCGCTCCCTCACCTGTTTCTTCTAGAGTCATCCCAAAATGTGGTGCTCTTCTCAGATGTTTCCCCAACATCAATAAAAGACCAGGATCTCTGGGTCTTTCCTTTTTGGACTTGTTGAAGGTAGCCATAGGTTTTGGTGTCCCTTTGGGTTTTTTTTCATGGACTTTATTGCAAACTGGACATTTCAGAGTGGTGGGAATAGCAGAATAAAGAGTTTTTCAGTACCAGGGGTGAAAAGCTGAGTTCGAGGTCAGTAAAGGGAGAATTTCACACAATCCAGTTCAGGTTTAGAATTCCAAATTCAGGGCTTAGCCTTGCATACATGCACATGCCTCATTGTACACACATACATATTGCTGGTGTATTTAACACCAAACTTTACCTCTTGGCAGAGGTTATTTGCCTGTTATTTGCCAGTTATCTTCTTGGAGTCATGATGGAAGAAATGCAGCACAGCAGAGCGGGGGAATCTGCCAGTTTCAGAGGAGTTAGCAAGGAAAACAGTAACACTTCTCACTCCCACAGGGGTAATGAGCTGAACACGTTGCATGAGTAATTTGTTTTTAAAGAATTGAAATGGACCCCAAATCAAAGCATCTGTATCGCACTGATGTGTTGTTGAAGAAACTTAAGGTTCATCATTTGAGTTTTCTATAAAATTTAATAAGATGAAATTAAGTGAGGAAAGAATTTTATTTGAAAGATGTAGGAGTTTATTTTTATGGCATTACCAAAGGGCACCTGGACAGCATGACCTGCTGCCTACCTGGACTGTATTACCTACTTCTATGGGTATAATAAGCTGTTTCTTTACACCTGGTGTTATTTTTGCCTGCCTATCACATTAATGTTTATATAATGACTGTTGGGTAGCAAATAAGCCCCGTGCAGATTTTGTGATGTAATCCGTGTAAAGAGCAGGAGGTGTGAGCTCAGGGTGCTGGTCACCATCAGGTCACCCTCTGACCGCAGAGTCCACACAAAGGCTGTCCAGGGAAGCTGTGGCTGCCCCATTCCTGGGAGCATCCAAGGCCAGGCTGGATGGGACTTGGAGCAATTGTTTCTCTTACCTCTGTAAATACTCGGGTGAAACAATAGGTTATGATTAGCTGTACCATCTTGATGAGCACTCAGGTCCTGCAGAATAATTTATTTGTGTATTTTACACCTTTCAGGAGTAAAAGTTCACCCCTAAACCAGCAGGATCCTAAACCACTTATGTGCATTCAAAAAATCGCCTGTGAGTCTTGGATTAGAGATATCGACTCATGAGAGATTTTAAGGGTTGAGTGGTTTGAAAGGAGGTCAAGAAATCAAAGACATGTAAATTAAATATATTGAAACCTCTTTCTTCCAAAACTTGCTAATCCAAATGCTTTGGCTGAATAGTGACATCCCCTCTGCCCCTCCTGCTGCCACAGCTACATTCTGTCCCAAGTCAAAACTTTGGCTTTAAGGAAAAATAGAAACAAAAAAATAAAAGCCACACTCTGGTATGTCTGACTTTGTACTAATATTAGCAAACACAACCTTGAAATAGTCCAAAAATGATGGGATTACCAACAGTTTTCTTCCCCAGGTCACTGTCAAGAGCAGCCTCGCTACCAACCTTTGAACAGACTAATTGCCCCCAACTGCTGCTGGGCAAATAAGTGACTCTGTGGTGCAAAGTGAGGGAAAAGACTCGAGTTTCTCAGTTGGTAAACTTGGACATTTTCCAGGCAGCAGATACATCTATACCCTCATTTAGCTGCTCACAGATTTCCTGCTACAGGAGCTTGGCAATGCATTTTATAGGTGGAAATTCCAGGAGGATTTGGGCACTCTGGGCTGTTCTTCAGCTTGTGAAGCCGGGGTAGCTCAGCAGAGCCCTCCCAGCTGACACCAGCCACAGCTTCCAGAGCCTGACCTCAGAGCTCAGCTCCATCTCCAGGGAGGTGTCACGGTTTCATGTAGATGTTGAAGGTACAAGGGAATTGTACCTTGTGAAATCAAACATTTCAAAGGAGCATCTTTTTGGCCTCTGAGCACATCCTTGTAAGATGTGTTGTGTATAATGCAGATTTTAAGTAAATGCTGAAGTTTATTACTTTGTCTATAAAATATCTTCACTTCAAGAAAAAAATCTCTTATTGTTAACTTACATACAACCATGTTTGTCCTAACTGGGATCTGTGAAGTAATTCTAGACACCCACACAGAGAAAGGTATTTAGAATTTAAAAATTATTATTTTATCCAGTGCTCCCTCAGCACTAAATAGGTCCAGAACATTGCTAGTAAAGTGAGAAGGGACAGGCAGGAGGGACTTGGTCGTGTCTGGGTCAGCTGTGGTTGATGACCTGGCATTACTATGGTGGTTTCCTTGGGATGATGAGGAGCCCTGGACCAACATGCTTCATGTTCCCTCAGAAACAGAATGTTCTTGCTGTCTTGAGGGACCTCAGACCTGGTCAGAAGGGACATAAATGGTCATTCATTGTTCAGGTGACTCTTAGGGGCTGTAATGATAAGGAATGCATGTGGAGTTCCTTATAGTTTTATTCAATGTGCCCTGAAACAACTCGTCCCATTTTTATTTTTTTTTTTAAACTCCGGAAGACCTGATCATTTCATTCAGCTGGGTGGGTTTGGTGACACCATTGACTGGTAGCCTGCTTATAAAAAGCACCCCAGGTCAAAGACCCCTCAGTGAAGTGTACTTTAAATATAAATTTCCAGCTTCTTTCTGCGAAAAGATCCAGCAACTGGAATGTGCCCTCATCTGTTTGGTCTTCCCTGCAATATATAAAATTTCTGAGGTGCCTCATTTCAGCAGATGCCTCTGATTTCTGTGTCTTGCTGCCTTTTCCTGCCCTGCCTTTGGAGTCCTGCATCCCTAGAGGGGCCATCGCGGGCAGCTGTGAGTCACCGCGCAGGGCTAAATGTCAGAGTTGAGGTGGAGTTACTGCCCAGTTGGTGTGAAGAGTGTGACTGGCGGGGTGGCATTCCCATAGCAGGGATGTCTGGGCAGGGGAGCGCTGGCAGCCCCCTCCTCCAGCACGGCATAACTGGGCAGAGATGTCACCGCCAGCGCAGCAGCTCCTGCCTCGGGGACCTTTAAAACGTACATTTGAGGGATCTGACAGACCTCGCAGACAAACGTGGTGCCCCCAGAGTGCCCTCCGAGCCTGACTTCTTAACAGATCCCACTAGAGCCCTCAGTGGGGAGAGCCGAGGGATCTGGATGGAAAACTCTCCTGCTCCTGTGTTAGGAAGTAACTCCAGGGCACTTGTTTTGGAGCCTTTCCTGCCCTAATGTCACTCCTGCCATCATGGGCTTCCCTCCTTGTGACTCACAGTGTTGGAAACAGAAGATGGGGGAGTAGAGGAGTCACTATGGCCTCGCACAAACTGGGCTCTTTCTGCTCATGCCCTGCCCAGGGAGCGCCAGCAAATCCTTCAGGGTGCTAAAACTCTGTCTTCTCAAATCTGGGGTAACCTTTCTGAACTATTTTGAGGTTGGTGGCCGAAGCCTGTTGTTCACCATGAAGTGCAGAAGAGGGCATGTTAAGCAGAGGGAGTTAAAACAAAAATGAAAAACAAGATGTAGAAAATAAAAAAAAGTTGCAAGTATCCCACTTGAGACCAATTAGAATCAGGGATCATCCTTTCAGAGCATGGAGCAAGTGTTGAGTGATGACTGCAAAGAGTCAGTGATGGTTTAGGGCCATGGGTTTGGGAGAGGGTTTGTGATGGGAGATTTGATTTCTTGGGGCATTAAAGGCACATGGCATCTTGCAGTTTGAGTTGCAGATTTTTCTCTTTTCTCATCTGGCTCATTCCCATTCAGTAGAACAAAAATAAATACAGCAACTTTACAAACCCCAAAAACTGACAAACCACCCTTTTGGTATTTTTAGGTCTTTTATGGAACCTTGCTTGTAGAATGGTATTTATAGAGTTTTGATTTGCCCCCAGCTGACCTGCCTTGCTGGCCCTTTGCAGAAGCCTCTGCATCACCACGGCACGTGGCAGCACCCCTGTGAGTGTCAGAATTCCTCTGCAAAGGTGTCACTTCAGCAGGGATGTGCTGGGTACACGGCCCGGCTCACAGGTCCACACTGTCCTACATAAAGTGCCAGTGCTGAGCCTGCTCCAGTTTTATTAATTCCCAGGGTCTACGTACAGCTTGAACATTATCACAGACAAGGATTTGCTCTCCTGGCCATAGTCTGTAATCCTTCCTAAGGACAGGGGTGGAAAATTGTGAGCAGGGCGTTGTAGAAGTCCATCTGTGGAACGAAATCTGGAGCAAAAAGGAGAGTTGTCGGTTGCTGGAGTTACCCAAACCAAAGTGAATCAACCAAATCTTTTTAAACAGGAATGACATGGAGTGGAACTTGTGGTTGGGAAGCATCTTGGTAGCAAAGACTAGGAGGATTAAAGTGGTAGAGATCTGGAATTCTGAAACGTGTTCCAGATCTGGTCGTTCCAAAGACCAGTTGTGGTGGTGGTTTGTGTAGGAGTGTTTGGCTGCTGGCTGGGCCCAGGCCCTGCTCTCAGGGAGCTCAAAAGCTGCTGGCTCTGAGTCTCAACGTTGCTGACCCACAGCGGCTGCAGCCTGGCTTGGATCTGTCAGGATATTCTGCTTTGCCACCAGGCTCTGAGTGTCACATTGACTTGGGCACCAAAAGAGCAAGGGAGCCCTTCTGGGTCACAGTCCTTTCCACAGACGCAGCAGGAACCAGCTGTCATGACAGCTAAAAGGCTGGAAGAGCCATGGCCAATGGAAACAGGGCTTGGGTTCAGCTCAGGGAGACACGTCTAAGAAGCAGCTTTTCCCCAAACTTGAGAAAAGGTCAAAGCATGTGGAGCTGGCATTCTGGGACAGTCCTGCTGCTCGTAACTCATGTAACCCTATCTGTATGAAGACATTCCCAGCTTTCAGCTCCTTTCCAGGAGAATGTGAAACCATTTTGGCGTTGTGAAAATACCTGGACATCACACTTACCTTGTTGTAGACCACTGACACTTTCACCTCTGTCTCATCAGACCCAAAAAATAACTACTTTTTGTCTCCAAAGCCCTGATATCTCTCCAGCCTTTGCTTTTCCTGCTTTTGGGCTTCCAACTCTTGTGAGTCACATCTGCAAATTACACGAGTCGGTTTCAGTGGTGACCATCTCCAAGAGGCTGCTGAAAAATTCACCATTAGTTCATGTGTTTTTATTTGGTCTGTGGCCTTGGTGTGGTGAGACTTTGCCATTTCTCTGTCAGTTTTTAAAGATATTTAATTGTTTGATGGCATTCAGGTACATTGTAAGGGTCTTAGATCTGCCAGCCCTGTTAAAAACAGACTTCCTTTAATATTGCCCACAATCCAGTATTTCTATAGGAGCATCCAATGTAATTCCAGCCATTCAAACATTACAGGGCACGCAAGTACCTGGGGAGGTGCAGGGCTTGCATCCCACACCTGCTGCTGTGGCTCCACAGTTCATCCTGGTACAAACAACAATTACAAAGTGTTTTTGAAACATGCTGTACCCGTTGCAATACCCAATTACCACATCCTGGCATTTGAGGCATTATTAAGTCGTCCTTAAAGCAGGAAGATGATTTTTAAAGTTCTGCGACACCTCCGAGTGTGGGGTTTGCCCGTAAGGAGTAACAGGAGGAGCGTGGTCAGGCCTGAGGGGCACTGGGCAGCACAGCCAGGGGTGATGGGCAGTGACAGGGACAAGGTGTGGGACGCATGGAGGTGGCTCCAGCTGCTGCCAGGAGTTTGCAGGACACCCAGACGAGACGCACTTGCCATGCGGGAGGTGACACAGGAAACATGACGTTTCCCAGAGCGGTGGCGGGCAATGACAAAGAGTGTCCTCTGTGAGCTCAGATGTACAGAAAGGAAAGCATTTTGTCAGCTGCAGCTCCTGACAGAATGAGGATTGTGGCTTTCTGCATTCAAAACCAAATTTCCTTAAATTGGCAAGCTGAAGAGTTGTCCCAAAACCCCGAGCGAGTGAGCGAGCGAGCCGGGGGGAACTGACACCGCGCTGAAAACAGCAATGAAATCACAGCTTCCTTCCTCCCCAGCAGCCTTTGTGGCTCGGGAACGCGTGTCCCGGGGCAGCCTGGGACTGCTAATGCTCCTCTGGAAGATGGGAGCGTAACACAAGACAGCTATTCAAAGGCTGCTGCTGTCCCGGCGTGATTTATGGCCCGCAGGACAGATTCTGATGTGTCATGCTGCAGGGGGAAAGGAAAGCGGGAGCGGGGTCATGAACAAAAAGGAATTCGCTTATCCAATTTCCGTCTCTTTCTGAGTTTGATTGGAACTCACAGTTGTCAGGCTGTGTTTAAGTCTCCTCTCTACCGACGCCTCCTGAACTGCGGAAGGTCAAAACCAATTATTGTTTTGCCTCCAGGGACTTTCCTTCTTCAGAGGGACCTTACAGTGGATATTCTTTAAATCCTTTTCCTTCCAATTAAGGCAGCAAATTCCTCTTTTGGAGGGTTTTGCAGGGGGTGGGGGGACCGTAATCGGGAGACTGATAGATTTATCAATAGCCCTGAAAAACAAAGCCTGTATGTCTCAGGAAGCTCGAAGTCTAATTCCTTTCAATGACTTTTCCCACTCTGAACTTTAAATCTGTCGTTTCATTGCACCGGGAATGGAAAGCCCCTAATTTTCCCAGGCTGCACATTTCCTCTGGTTTTTAACCCTCAAATACCATGTGGATTTATGCCTCTGAGTACCTGCTGATGGGGTTTTTCATGTAGATAAAAATGTTGAAGTTCTCTTTTTGGAAGGAATTTACATCTTTATGGACTGGAGGCAGTCGGGAGAGGCTGTAACTGCATCAGCAGCTGTACACTGACTAGGCATGAAGAAGCCCTCCAGGTCTTTGGGGTGGAAAGGGAGATAGTTTGGGAATTTTCCCCTTTCCTTTCTATTTTGGACAGCCTTGTTTTCCATTTTATTTACAGTATCTCTTCTGTTCCAATGCAATGATACCACTTAGAGCCTGTGTCAGCAGATGGATTTTTTTAAAAACTCACACATATATCACAGGTTGCTGTCATTCTTTTATCCATTTGGAGGGGTTAAATTCTTAAATTTACTCTTTCCCCTGTATTTTGCACGTACCCTTTGCTGTGGGAGAGGTGAGCAGCTGAGCAGACAGAAAATAGTATCTCCTGGAAGAGAAAATCCAGTGTAAGGTCAGGGGAGGGAGTCTGTGGAGGAACAGTGAGTTCAGGAAACAATAATTGGGTATTGCAATTGGCACAACACATTTCAAAAACACTTTGTAATTGTTGTTTGTACCAGGATGAACTGTGGAGCCACAGCAGCAGGTGTGGGATGCAAGCCCTGCACCTCCCCAGCTACTTGTGTGCCCTGTAATGTTGGGGTGGCTGGGATTACGTTGGATGCTCCTACAGAAATACTGGATTGTGGGCAATATTAAAGGAAGTCTGTTTTTCCAGGGCTGGCAGATTGAAGACCCTTGATTAAATGCATTCACAGCTTCTCTGAAGAATTGCAGAGCTCTGATGATGTGATTATAGGGCAGCTGTGGTCTTGGGGACTGAGAATGAGGAAATTAGGAAAAGTGAGTTGTCTTGATCTGCCAGAGTCTGTTATGTGCGATCCTGGGCTGGTCACTCAAAATGCTTCAGCTACTTTTTGGTAGACCTGCTTTAGATGTTTACTTTTGGAGGACTCAACTCACTCCCTGGACTGTCACCCACAGAGTGAGTGTGGTGTGAGTGGCTGAGGTGCTCAGGTTTCCATCCCAGATGCCTGCATTTCATCAGATGATGGGGCCGAGGAGCGCCCTGTCCATCTATTTGCACTTGGTTTATAAAGGGTTAACCTGGTATTAATGTCTCCATCATCAGTCATCCCATACCAAGCTCAATAAGTCCAGGGAGTACTGATAAATGACTTGCAATTTACTGTTCCAGTCTGCGGCGTGTGTATAACGGGAGTCAGCCAGGTATTAATCCTCTCTAAAGCATTTATAAATAAAACTTGAATGCCGAGTGTGGCGGGAATACTCTTAGGTATGACTGGAAGCAGAGGTGCAGAGCACGAGCCCTGAGATCACATCTGGACACGCATCACAGCGGCAGCGCTACGGGATAATTTATTGGTCAAAAAGAACAATTCCCTTCTTACCCAGAGCAAAGAAAATCATCCAGATCTAATAATAACCCACTAATCTCACCCCACCGGAGAATGCAACGGAAATTTCCTTCCCAGCTGCTGGGAGAGCCTGTCCCCAAAGAGGGCTTTTCTTTTGATAAGGTGTCTCCTATCCCCGGCTGCTGACCCAGCCTGAATCAGCACGTCACCCCGGAGTGCAGGAAGATCCCAGTCTCCGCCGCTGAGTCACATGAATAACTGGAATAGTTCTGCAAAGCAGGATTAATTCCCAGAACCTCTCCAGGCATAGCCCAGCAGGCACATGCTTTTGCTCCGGCGTTACTTTACAGCTCCGTGATGTCGTGGAAAGGACACTACCGATATTTTTAATTGAGATAAAGCAGTTTACCTGGTGTTAAGAGTGTTAAACCCTACAAGTTTATTGTTGACACTCTCCTGCTTCCAAGAAGATTTAGGAATAAGCCAGGATATAACAGAGCTATTAGGGTTAAGCTCAAATCAACTGTGCAATGACTCAGAGCTTGTAGTCCTTTCAAACCAAGTGCTGGGGGGAGAAGCTGCTTATTATTAACTATTGAGTAGCTCGTGGTTCGTGCAGCCTGTTCAGCCAGCAAAGAGATCTGCGGAAACTCTCTGGGGTTTTTGATCTATCAGGCTGTGACAAAAAAACTCTGATTTACAGGAAAACTCAGTCAACAGCACTGATATTGTGGTTTAGCAAAGTCCTTAGACTGGAAATTTGGGCAGAGCTGTGAAAGTCTTTACAGAACCTTTCAGTCCCAAACCTTGTAAATGCTGGTGTGCTAAAGAAATGAACTCGTTTGAAACAGGGAAGGGAGAGGAGAAGCCTCTGTAGCAAATACAGGGTCCAGGCATTGCTCCAAAAAGTGGACCAGCGTGGTGGGGGGACTGGACTAGGGAAATAGGATTTGAAAACTGAAAATTTGAAAATCTGAAATTGAATCGCAGGAAACCAAGTAGAGGATTAGTGGTTAATGAAAATTTTGATAGTTTTTCCCTTTTAAGATATGTTTTGTTATCTGAGTAATAATGGTAAGCTGACCAGGCTCACAGAAGAAACACCACTTGTACCTCCACCTGTTGCTCTGGAATGTATCATAATGAATGCAGGATAACCTGCTGGCATCACGAGTAACAGGAGCTGCTTGCATGGCTCTGATTTCTGCCCTCTCCTCACTGTTCTAGGACAGTAAAGCCAAAGTTTGTGCCGTTTCTCTACAAATTGCTGCTGTTTTCGATGTATGTTAGTCCTCTAGAAAATCTCATGTGGTCTTACTCTGTTATTTTTAACAACCATCACAAAAGAGTATGAAATCTAGAAGCTCAAAGTGATTGGGAAGCATTCCTGAAGGGAGCTCTACGGCCGGTGTTTAGAAGTCTGGATATCTGTGCCTTGTGTTTTGCCTACGGATGATCCCGTGCCACTTGCCTGGGATCTGGGGCAGTACCTGCCTCTGTGCTGTGTCCAAACCCAAAACTCTGACATCTGCTGCTTCTTTGCATGGCAAAACCTGTGAGAAGGGTCAGAAGAAAGTAAACAGTGTGGTAGTCATGGAAACCTCCTCTGTTTTTTTCCTGTTTCTTTTTCTGCCTTTCCTAGTGAATGAGTTGGTGCCGAATCCAGCTGGAATGCAGCCCGGCAGACGGCCGGCCCCAGCCTTGTCCCAAGCCATGAGCCTTCCCTTCGCAGGTTCTCCCCACAGGGATAATTTCAGTACCCAGCTTTTCCAGTGCCTCTGGAAGGGCCACCCTCCGTTCCCTGCTCTCTCTGGCAGTGGCCAGAAAATAAACCAACCCAAACACAAAGTAGCAGCGTATGGTGACTCACATCCACATGACTCAACTCCTTCCTCCCATTCCTGCATCCCAAGCAGGTGGCCTCATCCAGATGGTCTACAGGGAGCAATCCTTGGTCTTTGCCGTCTTCCAAGGCATCGTCTGGGACAGCACCAGTTGGGACAGGCCAGTGCCCTGCCAAGGAGGGTTCTAAGCTGCCCTGAGATGCAACTCAGCTGCTAAACTTTGGTACCTCCCTGTGCAGTTCAGGTGGTCTGCACATCCCTCATCCTTTCCAGATGTTTGCAGGGAACCCTTGTGGACTTTATGTGTCCTTGTGAACTTTATCAAGGCTGTGCATAGGACACACTTGCTGTCTGCTGCCCATAAAATTCTCCCAAATTTGATTTCCATGATTATATTTTGCAACGAAGGGCACTGGTGTGAGGGCTCAGACCAAGGTTTGTTGCTGTTTATACCAGCTTTCCTCTTCATTCCAGTGGGTTGAGAATCAGAACCCAACATCTCCACTGTGGCAGCAGCAGTGATGCTATAGACTGTGCTCAGCTGCTCTCACAACCACTGCCTTCACAAAACTCCTTGTTGTTTAGTAGGGCTGGCCAAGGACTGTTTTCTGAGGATCCAGTCAGCACCTTCACCCAAATGAAACCATCATCACTGACCTAAGAAGGAACTAGAGGAGTCCTAAAATGGGTTTATTCTTAAGGAGGGCAGGGTTAGATTAGAGATTTGGAAGGAATCCTTCGCTGCGAGGGTGGGCAGGCCCTGGCACAGGTCGAACAGAGAAGCCATGACTGCCCCGTCCTTGGAAGTGTCCAAGGCCAGGTTGAAGCAACCTGGGCTAGTGGACGGTGTCCCTGCCCATGGCAGGGGTGGCACTGGATGATCCTTGAAGTCCCTTCCAACACAAAGTTTTCTATAAAACTGTACAGCTGTGTGCCACTAATGCTGTATTTTGTACAGAAGGGGTAAAAAAATATGTACCATGGTTCTGTTCAGCTTTGCATTTTATTTATTTTCTCCACAGACAAACAGGAGGTTGATACCAAAATCATGATTTTAAGGCTACTTGGCTCAGACAGCAGATCTGGCTGAGCAGTGAAGCTCAGTTTCTGTTCCAAAATGGAGCAGGACAGGTATTTATTATGAGAAAGCCCCCTGAGTGCAATATTGAGTGGAATGCTCCTTCTATAAAATTTTACAACCAGTTTATAGAATTCCACAGAGAAGATTGTCAAGATGCAATCGTTATTGTGTTCCAGTCCAAATCTCTGGGTGGCTGCTAAATATGGGCCACAAGTGTGTCTCCAAATGGCCTTGTCCCTGGTCACATGCGAAGTGCGTCATGCCAGAATTGATATCATCATTGGATTATCCTCCTCGTTAGCACTTTGAATCTCTGTCAGGCACTTTGAAGTCTTCAGAGGAAGAGCTTCATGGGAATAGTTGAAGAGCCTGATTCAGTTCTTAATTGGACTGACTCACGTTGAGTCACCAGGACATCCATTAGCTGCACCTTTAAAATCCAACATGCAGATTTTCAGTGGTCTGCGAGGGAATGAGACACCCCCAGCAGCTCCTGGGATTCCATAGCATTGGGATATCTGCTTCCATTGCAGAAAGTGCTGATTCCCAGGGCACCAAGCTCTGGCTGCCAAGTCAGTTGCTCAGTTCTCCTGACCCCTGGATGACCAAATGCCTGCCAGGAAGCTTTTGGGAATGATCTCCTCCCCTCCCCACCACCCTTCTCCATCCCACAGCAGCAAAGTTAACACCACCACGAGCATCATCCTTTTCATTTCTAGGAAAGGCTTTTGAGTCCGTAAGTGCTCCTTGAACAAAACAGCCAAAGGCAGTGAGTAAGGCACCTGATGACTAAAACAATTTAGATTGTGGGAAGCTGCAAGGATTTGATGTTGAATAAAACCCGAGTGGGATTCATTTCACTGAACTCAAGCCTTGTGAACTTAAAACAAGGCACACTCAGCCTAAACAAGGCACCCAACTCTTGATCTCTCCTCGGAGGGGACAAGTAGATGCTCTGAGAGGGTGACTCATCCTGGCTGTTCTGCTGGGCTGAAATGAGCTGTCCTTTGAAGTTGCTTCCTAATACCACTTCCTAATAGTCAGCAAAAAAAATGTAGAGAATCTGGAGTGGGCAGTTTATTGATGTTAAACAGCTAAAGTCGGATAAGATAAAGTCAACACGAACACACTGCCATGTGCAGAGGGCCGTGGGGATCACAGGATCGAAGGTTCCCAGGAATCATAGGTTCTGTAATTCCATGGATGCCAGCGACTGTTCATTTAACCTTCTTCCAGACTGCCCATGTGCTCAAAGTATCTTTAAAACTCTCTTTTCCTTTATAGGTGGTATTTGCGGCAGATTTTTGGCTCATTAGCATCCCTTTTGGGGTGGCAAAAAGGGAGGCACCTAATCTATGAATCACCTTGTGAATCTCTGTCCTACGGGTCTCTTTCTAGAGGAAAATATTTGCTTTATTCTGTAGCAACAACAGCGCAGGATGGACGGCAGAGGAGGGAACGAGCAGTTCCAGCTATAGGAAGGGAAAAGAATAGGGACACTCAGTGATAAAATGAGCTTTGGCCAGAC
This sequence comes from Grallaria varia, assembly GCA_013396735.1. Classification (NCBI taxonomy): domain Eukaryota; kingdom Metazoa; phylum Chordata; class Aves; order Passeriformes; family Formicariidae; genus Grallaria; species Grallaria varia. Next base: position 186,959 of record VWZG01012818.1, on the reverse strand, counting down.
CCGTATGTGTGTTTTGGACCCACTTTACCTCTCTTTGAAGATGCAGGGAAGGATGTACAAACCTTGGCAGCATTATGGGGCTGCTGAAATTTCCATCACAAAGAGGCAATGTGGGACAAGATTTGCGAACATTCCTTTGATGGAGTTAAAAAAAAAAAAAAAATCCCTCCAGGGTGTTTGCAAATTTGAGGGTAAAGTCCTAATGCTGCAGCCTCACCTGCGGTGTGATTTTGCTTTTTCGTTTTGATAGTTTAAAAGTCTAAAACCAAGAAAATGATCTCTGACTTAGGCTCACTAAAAAAAGCCCACAAAACAATGTAAGGGATCTGTGACAACTCCCTCTGAGCAGAAGGTTTGACTTGAGAATAACTCTGGGCAATTAAATACTGAAGGTAATAAGAATATTTTCTTTGTGTTTCTTACGCCATTTCTCGGTTAATTATATCATGCATCTGTTGAATATGTAAAACATGTTGCTAAAAACGTTCCACTTCTAAAATTAATACAAATATGTCAGAGAAGTAGATGTGTTATGAATAATACTAGAAATGTTACAAATAATGACGACTATGGAGCCAACGGGCCTCCTCCCACTAACAGAAATTATCAGGGATGAATAAGAATTGTGGGATGACAACCGTAGTACTTTGAAGTCTTTGAAACTCTTCACACACCTTCACCCCTTGCAGCGACAGGGGAGGAGAGACGCAGGAGCTGTTCCTGTGCTGTGACGTCAAACGGAGCTCTGTCATGACGTCAGCAGGTCTGGCATCAAGCTGTAAAATTCCCCAAGGCAGGATGAGCTCAGGCTCCTGTGCTCCGGCTCCGTGGGGAGTTCCACCACTCACATCCCACGGGGTTACCTTTTGGCACGGTGGGGATGGGATAAATCACTCCTGCCCTTTCACCTCATATTATTCCAATGTTTACAGGGCCAGAAGTTTGGGAAATGGCGTTGTGTCTCTTCCAACCCAAACTGGTCTAGGATAGGAGAAATAGAGAGATAGATAAAGAGAGAGACATGGCTTCAGATGGACAGAGGGCAGGACTAGATGGGATGTTGAGAAGAAATCCTTCCCTGTGATGATGTGCCAGCCCTGGCACAGGTTGCCCAGAGAAGCTGTGGCTTCCCCTGGATCCCTGGAAGTGTCCAAGGCCAGGTTGGACGGGGCTTGGAGCAACCTGGGCTGGTGGAAGGTGTCCCTGCCCATGGCAGGGGGGGGCACTGGGTGAGCTTTAAGGTCCCTCCAGGCAGAGAACCTTGGGAGAAGTGGAGACCCTGCTCCCACCTCAGCTCTGACCTGAGGTCCTGAGAACAAGCTTTTCCTGAGTTCAGTCCTTATTTTAGGCATCAGTTGCTGTTTTGTTCTTTTCCAGATTCTCATTCTATCTTGCTGTAGTTACTGTGCTCAGCTTTCTCCAAAAGGAATGGGATATCCAAAAGGTTAGAAAGAGAATTCAACATCATATCTTTGTTCATAAAGACTCTTTTGGAAAAAAAAAAAAAAAAGAATTATTTTAGCCAAGTTTTCTGAGGAAACAAGACTCAGGACCATGTATGTGGCAGCCTGTTGTTCCCTTTCTAGCAATCCGTAGTGGTTTTGAAATTTTAATGGGAAACAGAGGTAAAATACATAAAGTTCTTACAGATTCTGTGGGAATAGCTGACCAATTAAAGGTAAAGGGTCTCCTTAATGTCCCTTATGAGGGAAATGCAAACACATCCCCTATATGAGTCCACATGGTAAAGGCAGGGAGGGAAGTAGGGTTTTTTTTTTTTGTTCCAGTGCTCATGGGACTACTTAGAGAGCAATGGGTTCATCCCTTTTCCTAAGAGGACTATTGGCTTGTTGAGTGACTTCTGCTTCCTGAGGGAAATGTGCTTTTCAGAGGGTTTTAGAGAAGAAGGTGCTACCCTGTGCTAGTGAAGATTTTGCTCATGGGAAAAAGCAGAGGTTTAAAAATGAAAGAGAAAAGATGCAAATGAAAAAGGCCCAAAGATGCAGAGGTGGCAGGAGAGGGGCTGAGCAAAGGATGCTGAGAAATGGTGCCTGGACCAGCTGGGTGGGCAGAACCCCTCGGGTCTGGCTGAGCACTGGGATGCAGCTCCACGGCTTCTTCAGAGCAGATGGACAACCCAAGGACGAAGTAAGAGAGGTCCCGTGCAGAGAAGGGAGTGGGGAAGCTGATCCCGACAGCTGCATTTCCCTCCATGTGCTGTGTCCTTTGGAGCCCCTGCACGACACTGCTGTGATGGGAGAACTCTGTTTGGGCTGGGTCTGTCCCTCTGGGCAAGAACCTCGGATATTTTTCCCGTGAAATACCTCCTTTCCCTTCTTCTTATGCTTATCTAGCCCCTGTTCTTACTGACAGCAAAGGGAGTTTCCATTTAATTTCTTCAGCTTTTGCTGGGTTTTCACTTCTTATTCTGTTTCTGATACCAGAGAAGTTCTTTTCAGGGCTTAATTCTTAGCAAATGTGGATGTTTATCAGAACTGGCTTTTAGTGCCAAAGGAACGTGCTTGCTCTGCCCCTCTCAGGAGTTTGGGAGAAGAGGAAGGTGGGATGTGAACACACAACATTTCAGCAGGTCCCTGATAACTGCCTGGGCGCTGCTTTTCCCCCTGGAAAATGGAAGTGAGCTTGCTTCCCTTTTCCTGGAGGCAGCTTATTTTATGTTTAGGGAAAACAAAAGCAAAGCAAGAAAGCCATTGCAAGGAAACTCTTCTGCTCTTGGAAATTCATTTCTGCCCAGCAGCTGAAATGCTTCAGTTTCACACTGTCTTTTAAGTTTTTTTTTTAAACTTATTTCTGTATTCCCACCTAAGGCCACTATTAGATATATCTCAGGAAACTCATCCAAATTGCATTTCAGGAAATAACTTCAAACCTCACTAAAGCCTCTTTGACTTGGAGACCTGAGCCTGCTTGCACTGTCAGAAGTGACACAACTCTCTGATAGTGAGACTGGCCATGGAATTGAAAAGTCACTGTAAATGCTTTAATACCTCAGATTTAGGGATTTCCTCAAGCACTTTATAGTCATGTTCCCAGCTCTGTCTGTGTTTCCCTGCTGATGGTCTGCTGTTCTCCCTAATCCTCCCTGGGCTTTCTGTATCTCTCTCTTCCCTTGCTGCTGACAGATAAAAGTTTATTCTTGCTACCTTCAATGTTCCTGATGTCCTGAGATCTCAGTCCTTTCATGGAAACACAGGAATTTTTGGTGTTTTCTTTTAGTCTCGAATTCCTTAGAGATAACTAATTCATTCTATTATTCTGTTTCTATTAGCAACCCAACATCTGAGCTTTTAATTACTCTAACCTTGCTGTTTAATCCTTTGAAAACAGAAAATATTAAACGTGATTATCTTATATTTCTGAATGATTGGCATGGGGACGTTTTAACCTTCTTTATATCCACTGATGGAGGAGCATGCCTTGTCACTGAACAAAGCCCTTCAGAACTCTATCTCTGTAGATGTATTATTCAATAGCAGTCATCCAGTGATTCGGATCTCTTGTGAATCACCGCTACTCTCCAGGACTATCACCTTCAAATGCCACTTCAGCCACCACCTCTTGTGTCCTTATCAGCGTCAAGGGAACTCCCAAACCCACCGAGACACCGCCTCGGGAAGGCCTTTTGAACACTCCCAGCAAAGCTCTCTTCGAGCATCTTCCACCCCCGTGACTCTGTTGGGAAGGAGGTGAGAATATGGTTGAGGTGAATTCCTGTGTGACACCAAGGGACAGCAGCACGAGGTGTCAGTGAGAGAAATGGCTGAGTTTCTGCTCTACGCTAACTTTGAGACGTGGAAAAATTACGGCAGTAATAGAAGCAGGGAGTTCTTCACATTCAATTTGCAAGGAACCATTAGAGAGTGGGGTTTTCTTCTGATATAATTCCCAATCTTTTCCCACTCGGCTCTGATAATAAATATCCCTCGAGGTCAGCAAACATGAATCTACTGAGAATCTTGGACGAGGGGTTTTAATGATTTCATTTAAAGTGCTGCTCATTCAATCCTTGCAATGTGCCTGTCTCTTGCCTCAGTTCCTTGCGTTTTTACTCAAAGAATTCTCCCTTCCAATTAAGTGAATGGAGCTTAGAATTAAGTAAGGCTGTCACAGGAAGTAAAATGAATATGACTGATTTTTATAATATAAATTGGAAGCAATTACCAGTTTTCTATCTTCATTTTTGCTTGGAAAATTTACACTTAACCCAGCAATACACCTTAATTAAAGGCTGATCTATCTATATAACCTTCTCTTTCTAGCGAGAGTCCTTCTGTGGGCTATATTAAATTTACTCCAGCTTCATCTCTTTGTTAATAACCTTTTGGTATATTTTCAATTAAGTTTCTGGTCACATTATAGCGCTGAGGTAAGAGCTCTGTCTGACCTTTAAGAGGATATGGATAATAGAACATCTTTGGCTCATGTTCTCCTGTGGTAGCACAACCTCTCACTTCTACTAAAAACATCTGTGGGATTTGCAGACAGCTAAATAAATGTGCTTCTTGCATGAAGAAAGTCTATGCCAGACCCAGTAAAACTGGATGGACTTCCATCCACAGCCTCGGAGACCAGACAGTGCTGAAACCACCTCGCTTTTCTTGGTTTTATGGTGAACACCACTGTGAGTGACCCTGTGTAGAAGATAAACTGTTTTATTTTGACTGATGTTTTCCATATGGCAAGTCGTGCTTCTCCCCACGTGAACCCAAAGGGCCGGACTGCGGGTTAAATGTCCTGTTTGAGGTGATAAGGACCACACCATGTCTGAATGCAGGTACAATTAGTGATACAGAATGATAAGGGATGTTTGTGCTCCCCTCCAGCCCCCATGATTTTGGGGTGGGAAGGGCATATTTGGTATCCAGCCAGAGCTTTGTCAGTAGGAATATCTGAACCAGCTGCTTTTCTTGATGGTCTCCTGCAGTTGGATTAATCTGTTCTTCTTTATGTTTTGTCCTTTCTCTTGTAACTTATAGCTTGCGATGCTCCAAAGAATTTTCCTGCCAGAGCATCACATATTTTTCTGTGGATAGGGGATTATTATTTTATTTCATTGACTCTGAAACTTCCAGCTCCCTTTTTTGGTTCTCAAATCAGCCTTTCCCTAATTTAGTTCAACAAATCACACAACTGGCCTCGGCTGAAAGTTGCCAAAGCACAAAGGGGACGCGGTGAGTTAAATGTGCCAAGGTGACACCTCTCTGCATTAATTCCTGTTGATATTTCTGTCTCCACGGATCAGTGGTCAGGAAACCTCATCTGGCATGTCCACATAAAGTGGGGTCTTAAAGATCAAGGTGGTAAATTTGTCCCAGATGAGGCAGGGCTTGATATTTCAGCTGGAGAACTGGATCTGTGGCAGACCCCAAATGCTGAAGAGAGAAGAGCTCTGGGATGGGCTCAGGGCAGGGAGGCCACTCCTGCCCCGATGTGACTCACCCCATGGTTTTGTCCCACTCACTCCAGGGCTCTGTTCCACTGGTTGAACCTGCTGGTAAACGTGCCCTATCAAAGGGCTGTGGGGCAATCTCTTCCCCGGGCAGTTTTTGGCCCCAGCAGAGCTTTGGAAGGGCTGAGATCCACAGATAACGCTCCCAGAGGAGCTTGGATTCCAGGAGGCCCTGCTGGGGATGCAGCTGATGCTCCTTGCCCTGGAGCCGTAGAATCTCACAGTCACCCTTAGTCAGCAGGACTTTATGTTCCATCACTGTCCAAACTGAAAAGGGATTCATCATCATCATCTTCATCATCATCATCTTCATCATCATCATTTGCTCACCTGCCACAACACCTTCATCTCCACCAGTATTTCCAGCCCAGCCTACCCATTCATCAGCTTCTTCCACAATTACTTCCATACTTCCTTCTGTGTCACAGCCTTTGTTCTGGGATGAACTCCTTGACTTTTTCCACCAGGCTCTGAATCTTTGCACATTTAACCTCTCTCAAATAAACATTTCAGCTTGTTTTTCTACAGAACCAGGTTTACTTCTACACTCATTAGATTTTGTTCCCATTCTCCTCCCCACTTTCTACTTCCCTATCTGTCCTGAGACTGTGGGATGAGGAACAATCCCTTGTTTAATGTGCAAAGCATGCAAACATATGCTAAATAATTATTGCTTTCATTGTCATTTTTATTAGCACTGTTTTGGTGGAAAGTGGAAGCCAGTGAGTCTAAATGTCTGAGTCGAGCTGGGATAGACCCTGAATGTTCAGGCTGGAGCACATCCCTGTCTCCTCTGTGTGTTCTCCCCTGGAAAACTTTTATTTACGTAAACAGAAGTTCTGGAATTGGCACAGTTTTGCAGCAGCAGTTCCTGCAGTATGCTCAAAATACTGTGTTTTTGTTTGTTGTTTTTTAATATTCAGGCCATGCCAGTGAACTTCTGAGAAATCACACTAAAGGAAATTATTGAGACTTCGCTGTGAGTTTGCTGTAATGGGTTGCCCTGAATAGGAGGGGGCGGTGGAAGAGAAAGCATTTCTTTTCAAAATGTGGTGCACATTGGAAAGAGTCTGCCAAGCCTCATGCCTGGGAATTGCACCCAGGGCTGTGTTAGGGGGCTGTTAATTAACTGTAGTCCCATCACCGCTAACAAGCTCACAGGGAACTGTCAGCCCCCTTCATGTGCCATCCCTTTCTCTCCCTCTCCAGTTAAACCCACCTCCCACCCAGCGGCCACTTCCAAACCAGGGCTGAACGTGCCAAGCCAAAAGGTGAGGGCAGGATGCTCTGGGACAGACACACAGGATTCCCTCCCTGCTGCCAACTCAGCCCCGAACAATCGGTTGGTTTTCCTGGATATATTTTTAGAAAGGACCGGAAGGAGGGAAACCTTTCCTGTGACTTTCATTTCCAGAATGAAATAATGGCTGGATGTCATTTGTGGAACAACAGTTCTGCTTGAGCACATGGGATTTAAGGGAAGGAACTGAGCTCTGACCCTCTGTCCTGACGCTCCTGCTGTTCCTTACCCTGCGCAGGAGACACTGGGAAGGGCTGAAGCCGTGGGAGGAAGAGCCTTAGCACGTCCCACAAGGTGTCACATCCTCCAGGTGCTCAAAGGGACATTGAGATACACCCCAGAGGTGGAATGCCCTGGGTCTGTGGAAAGACCTGGAAAGCAGCTGAGGAGGAGCAGAGACACCAGGCAGTCTGGGAGATGGGATAGCAAGGAATTTTGAAGAGGCTGTGTGAGAAGCCTGGCAAGAGGATCAATTTGCTGGAAATTCAGGAGATGTATGCACAATAATAAGTTCTTTTGTCATTTAAACCCATATAATTCCATGTATTCCATTCTTCAGAAAGCCCTAGTTCTTATATTGTCTGATTATATGAGGCTTTTGGCCCTCAATGAAAAATAATTGTACTGATTCTTTGGGTCACAGAGAAAAGCTTTGCACAGATTATCCAGCTGGGAAGGCTGGGAGCCTCTGGGATGATGTGTGGGGCTGCCAGTGCCATCACTGGTTACTTTTCTAGAAGTCACCAAGAGCCAGCCTGAGCTGCCACACGTATTTGGGTTTTCAGGCCATGCATTCTGCCAAAAATGTGGTAGATCTGTGGGAGGGAGATGGAACAGCCCAGAAATGGCATCATTTTGACACAAGGAAGACAGTGATTCAGTCATTTCACAGGTACATGGACTGCTGCAAATACGCAGCTCATAAAACTCCCAAGAGTGTCTGAAGAAGCAGTTTGACAGTGTCAGCCCCCTTGTCACCCTGCCAACTGGCCAGTTTGTTTTCCGTGGAAGCCAAGGGCTCCCGGAACAGGTGAGCACTTGCTTGGCCTGAGGAAATATTGCTGTCTTCAAGGAAGAAGCTTTGTGCATGAAGCTTTAATGACGTTTCTTGACGTGGACTTGCCCTGTGAACGAGGAGAGGACCTCGTTCTTCGGGGATGCTAATCCAGCACTTCTTGCTGACCCTACACTGCCCTACACAATTTTAACCAAACTGATGCACAAGCGACACAGTTCCTGTTGAGGAAGTTCAGTACGTGCCAACATGTTAATATTACCTCTTTCCCCTATCTGTTTAATCCAGTGTCTGATGTGAATGGAGGGGAAAAATGACGCACAATGTATTCCTTGCACCAAAGCCTTAGAAAAGAAACTGTAAATGCATGAGCATGACAGGAACTCCCCTCCGTGAACACGCACCCATGGCCCGGGAGCTGCCAAAAACACAGTGTGTATGTATGTGACCCACTGAAGGGAGGGGACAGGTCTCATCCAGGCACATGGCCCTCAGGCCAGGGTTTACCTCAATCCTTGTCACTGCACAGATTCCGTAAACCTTCCTGGGAGAAGGAATGTCCCCTCCCGCCAGGCTCCAGACACGCTGAGCATGTCGCTCACGCAGATGATGATGACTTGTGTTTCATTTGCTGTTGTGGATGGGCCTGAACCAAACCCTCTTTCTTGTTCCAAACATCTCTAAATTTAGGAGGTTTTGGCAACCCAGTCCACATATGAGTCAATAGTTCTCTGTGTTCCAAGGAATAAGCATTAGGCAAAGGTGGGAGCCGTTATGTAAATGGGTTAATAGAAAGGAGTATCTGTATTAATACCTTTGTTATGCTCAGAGCTAGAGGTTTGCCAAGGCTTAAGTGGACTCAGGATGGGCTGGACACATCCAATTAATATAAGTAATGTGATTTTTCTTGAACAAATGTGACTTCTCGGTGCACATTACAGCTGCTGAGTGTTCCAGCTCTGCTGCAGCTGGTCCTCAGAGGGCTACAAATGTGTATTCTGGTGCTGAAGCTGCTCTTACTCCTGCATTTGTTTGGTACTAAATAAATGGGTTCTGATTTTCAGTGCTTCTGTCAGGGAAGTAAAAAACACTGGTGTGTGTGTTGCTGATGGATACAAAAACCTCAGGGTAAAAAAAAACCAGAGTATGAAATTAAGAATTATGTGTCCACATCCAACGTCAGTGCGCTGGACTTCCCATCTCTTTCCTGATGTCATTGCGGCGTTCATAGATTCTACATCGTCTAAGTCTTCTGAGGCTTCTCTCAGTGAATTTCTCACCTGAGTTTCTTCCACTGATGCCACAATTTACATCGAACATGTTCTTCTGCCTCTCTCTTGCCCAGAGGGGACCCACACCTGTGGTTTGGTGGGGCTCGGGTGCTGGCTCGGGGAAGGTGGGAGGTGAATGCCTTGAGTTGTGCAGTTGTGCTTCGGCTTTTGGTCAAGTGGGCAATCCTGCTTGGTTTTCAGGAAAGGAAACAGGACTCCCTTCCACAGTCTCCTACAGAACCCTTCCTGCTCTTGAAATGTTTTGTGATTCACCTGGCATCGTACACCGGTCTCGCTCCAGGATATCTCCTGAGGGGTTGGGATTCACCAAGGGCAGATAAAAGGAGAGAAAAACAGTGACACTGAGGACAATTATTCCAATCCCTCTCCAGCTTCCCAGACTGGCCAGGACAGGCAGTTCCCCCTGCTCCTCCACAGCTCTGCCCATGGCTCACCATGATCTCCACAACTGGAATTGTTCTTCCCATTCCAGTCCTTGCTGCTGTGCACCACGCTGGCTATTCCCTTGTGGAAGGAGCAGGTTTGTCCCTTTCCCTGCTGTCTGGAATGCTGAGCACTGTGAACCACCCCCGTGGAAGCAGGAGGCAGTATCATGGAGCAGGCACAATGTGGATCAGCTCAGCGAGCTGGATCCGTGGCACTTTGCAGCAGAACCCAAACTGCTTGTTCTCTTCCACAGCTGCTCTCCCGAGCATTTTGAGCGTTCATTCCCCTCAGCGTGCAGGAGATTTATGGATTTCACTTCCACAGATATGGCAGGAGAGACCTTCCTCACTTGCAGATCTGTTCTTTTAATAGGCATGCAGCACAAGTGGGAATTGAGCACATGTGTGTGTCCAACAGAGAGGAGACCAGAACCAGCTGTGGGCACAAAGAACTGCTTAGGAGGCCCATTTTTTTGTGCTGATTTGGGAACTCACAGGCTGGCCAAATCTTCCTTTTTAGGAATGGGAAGAACAGGGAGAGCAGAGGACTTCATCTTCAGATTGTATCACCCGTGGAAGGGGAGAGTTAGCAGGGAGAGAACTCTCCGCATGAGGTTCTCCTCTCCCTGCTGGAGCAGCTGGAGCAGATGAGGTTCATCGTGGGCAAGGGTGAGCTCATTGTGCCTCCACTCCAAGCTGGCAGGGCCGGGGGGTGTTTGGGCTCTGAGTCAGTGCTGTGATAACTTGCTCTCGTGACTTGCTAATTGAAGTCTGAGATCCTTGGAGATACGAAATGCTGTGGCACACAGACCCGCTGCTCCCGGTCTCCAAACCTTCTCAAATCATCAATCTCACTGCCAATGGCAGAGGGACAGTGTGGATTTTGGGGGAGACAGGTAAGGCCCTGTACCCATTTAGGGTGAGTCACCTGCAACACAAGCCCAAGGAGCACAGTCCTCAGCTAAGCCCTTTTAGAACCAGCCATGCCAAAAGGTGAATCTTAAAGACAGAAGAAAATGGTATTAGGAGGGAAGAAGTGGCAATGAGCAGAGCCCTTAATTGGATGCCAATGGGTATCTCAGAATAAGCCATTTCCCAGAGGATTGCCAGAGATGCGAAATGAATTGTAAGAGCTGCTTTACAGGCAGTTGTGGGCACACACCTGCTCACAGCCAGGGAAAGACAGTGCGTAAATGTCTGGAATATTACATAAAAGCTGTCTGGGAGACTGGGCAGAGCAATTAAAATCCATCTCGCTTAAACGAACCCTGAGTGCAGGTCAAACAAATCTAATTTTTATTGTTCCTTAAGGAGATGTCTACACAGGAGACAAAAGGGGGATGCAGCCATCAGGTTAAAAAATCAAGATGCCTTAAAAAAATTAAATGTTCACAATAGTGCTACAGCAAGCTGGATAAATGATATATTACAGCGATGGTTTAAAACTAATTGATGACTAATGTTGTAATGCATTTGTAGCTACACTGATCTATTATATATCTTGGTCAAGCTGAAGGGACACTTCAAGGAGAAAAATTGCTAACTGTTTTAACCTGATGGAACCCAGGGAAAAAATAGTTACTTTAAGAGATAAATGGAAAGGTTGTGACCTCCTAATGTACATCTAGGTCTTGCAATGCAAAATCAAATTATCATTAAACAGAATGTGATGGGTGATGGAATTAAAACAACTGCAAACCAGCACAGAAGTTTCTGAAGAGGAGCAACAATAGCCCAGTTTGAGCTGGGAGCACTGGATAAAAAGCTGGGAGCATTGGCTGAAAAGCTGCCTGGCTAAAGAACTGGTGTAACAAGTTAGGATGGAATTGTTTTGCTCCATAATGAAACTTGGTTTAATTGGAGACTGCAGGAAAAATGTAAGCATCTTTACAGCCATTTACATATGTAAGCCAGCCTATAAACATGGCTTCATTAGTATATAAATAATTAACAATTTACCCTAAGTTCTCAGTAACATGTGTCTCTCTGGATCTTGGAGAGGAGACAGATGCCTTGTTTTCCCCTCCTCATTTTTGTCATGCCTGAGGCTCATGCCCTCCGGGTTTTACCCTTACAGCTGGAATTTGGAGAAGATGTCAGTCAGGCTCTGCTTATTTTCACATCTAATTCATGCAAAAACCAGGTTTCCTCCTGAGGCAGTAAACTGGCCCAGATTTGCTTCAAAGTTTGGCCCAGGTTCAGCGAATGACTCACTCTAACTAAGGTACATACATCCATCTTCCTGGCTGGAACGCACCATGGGAAGTGTTGTCAGAGAGCAGATTCCCCTCTGGAACCTCTGGGGGATTCGGGACCTCGGGAACCGAAAGCGATGGCTCGTCCCATCCCCTGGTTTCCTGTTGCCCAACATTGAGGACACTGGGTGGGTGTACCAAGAACACTGTTACTCAACCCCGAGTGCCACCGTGGGGTTTCTCTTGCCAAATGTGCTGCAGTGGGCTGGGATGTGCTGCTGGAAGCTGGGCCGGGAGGAACTGCAGTCCCGAGCCTCCCCCGTCCCAGGGTCGCTGCAAAATTCCATGGAATAAACATGGCAATAAGTTAAAAATGAAGATAACATTGTGGGCCGCTGCTAAAATAGGGACTGCCTTGAAAAGGCCACGGTTAAAAGGCAAAAAATCCTACTCTCAACCTCTGAATCAGTTCCCTTCAACAGGAATGTGTAAGATACAAGAGAACAGTCTGACCAAGGCACCGCTCACCACAGCAGACACGAGTTTTCCTCTCCCAAGTTAAGACCACGAGCAGCCTGTGATATTCTCTGAGAGAACATATTCCTCTCTGGCACACAAACCTTCCAGTGGGAAGGGAAATGCTTGCAATACCAAACTGTGAATATTTTGTCCTCCGAAGGGTTTTACGTCCCACAAACCTCCATAGATTTCTGTATGTACCTCTGCATTCACTCAGTGCTGCTCTGGAGCCCAATTCAGGCAGCAGCTTAGGATGGAGCAGCTGGAGCCTTATTTTGGGAGGTCTTTCTTTTACAGGGGGACATTACTCGTGGGTCAAAATTTTAAGTTATTCAGATCGTGGTATTGGTGTCAGTTTTCAGCATTAGAAACTCAGTGATATGAGCACCACAGAGCCGACTTAAAACATTTATTTTCTCAAAGGGTGGCAAACAGTCACATCCACAGCTCTGCTGGGGATTTCTCTCTTTCACTGACATTAAAACAAAGCACCTCTAACAGGTATTTTCTATTCCATATCAAGGTGATTTCCTAAAGCTTGGGGCTAAGGAGATAATCCTTGGATGGGCTTTTTTTTTAAAAAAAAAAACAAAGAGAAAAGGATGCAAAATAGCTTTAGATGGAATCTTGAGCTGCCTTTTAGTTTAAAAGGAATAATAAGGGAAAAAATACGAGTCAAAGTGAAACAGGGCCTTGCTGTTTAGCTTGGCTGTAACAGGTGGCAAAAAAGGATGAGGTTTTATTCTAGAAAATTTGCGCTTTTTTCAGCAGGAGATGCTTCTCCCTCCTCAGAATTTGTTAAGAGTTTTTTGGAGGGGCAGTTTGAGCTACAGCAGTAGAATGTACAAGTCAGTGAGTGGACAGAGTTAAAGGCAGCAGAAGAGCGAGGGGTGGGACAGGGGTGGCAGAACCCCCTGGCCCTGCTCCCCAAACCTTGTCACCGTCTTAGGGGGTGCACAGCCCCCTGTGCTCCCACCAACCACACCTGGCAGGCCGTGTGGCCTTCCCTCTACATGGATTTATTCCTTATCCGCCGTCCCCAGGGCCGGGATTCCACCAGGGGAAACGTTTCCCTGTGGGATAATTGCCTGCCATCCTATTTTTCCAGCCCTGCGTGTCCCAGGATAGGGAGTTCTCAGGGAGCGCCGTGATGGTGGGGACCAGGTGTCAACTGGAACATCCCGTGGTGTTTCCATGACTGCAACAGGCTGTAGGTAAGAGAACTGTTCCCTTGTTTAGATCACACTCATCACAAACAGTGATCTCAGCAATTCTTGGAGAGGATGGAGTTACTCACCCAGTCACATATTCCTCCCAATTTTGAAACAATCAGACAAAAATTAGCCCAAAATAAGAGTGCAGTGACCACTTATTCCATTCCTCATTTTTTTAACCTTTCTTTATCACATTCCTACCCGAGGCTGACAGAAAGGGCAAAAATGTCCAGGATTTCTGATTTCTGAGGTGCCTTTCAGCTTTTCTGACTGGTCAATGATTCAAAAAGTTGATTAGAGCTGGGATGGTTTTATCAATGTTCTGGAAAGACAAACCGTAAAATCAAAAGGGTAGCAACACTTTGGGGATTTTAAAAAATGGACTTTAAAGAATGGATTTTAAAGAATGGGATTTTAAAGAATGCTTGAAGCTGTTTCATTTGCTGCTTGTGCTCAATACTTGAAAAAAACCTCTGAGCTGCAGCTGTGCCAAGGGTTTTTTTTAAAGCCTTGTACACACATTAAAACATATTTCTCTGTGCATTTTAATTTACTGATGGCATTTGCTCCATTTGATTTATACCAAAGGTTTATGATTGTTGCATTAGTGTAAGAACGCAGGCAGGAAATTTGAAATGTACCTTTGATTGTTCTATCTTTTTCCAAAGCATAAAGCCAAGGCTCTGTGTGAGATCAGTCATGCCCAAAATACTTAAAGGTACCTAAAATGTTGGAGAATTAACATCTTAAATTTTTCTCCAGAGTCCTGAGTGGTGCAGACATTCTGTTAATCTTGTATTGCAAGCTCAGGCAATGCACTAAGTTTGGGAAATAGATTTATATAACAAAGATGAGGCAGAATGAACTGGATCCACAAATGTCTTTCTACTCACACCGTCTATAATAATTTCATTATATTTCTTTGGGGTTTATCCAGTTTGCTGTGGCCACCTACAGACAATGACTCTGGAAGGAAAGAAGGAAAAGCACGAAATTCAAACGTGCGAGATGTACCAAATAAATCCTGTGACGTTTTCTGACACATGAACGTTCCCAAGTGCCAGACTGAGACATCCCTCCAAGCATCTCTTTTACAGACTTCCCTTGTTCCAGAAACTTGGCCTGGCTTAGGAGGAAACCCCATAACTGTCCCTTAAAAGTTGAATTGCATCAGTGTGGGTAAGATGTTGGGCCAAATTCCTTAATGGTGCAATTCCATGAAAATCAGAAATCCTACACCAGGGCTGAATCTGCCCTGTGGTATAAAAATGATCTCCCTCGAGGCAGGACTTTTGGAAACGGTATCATATTTTAATTCTAAGCAGACGATTTGTTTTGGGTTGTATACAGAGCATGACAATCTCTCTCTGCTGTAGGAACCAGCTACATATATGGTGATTTTATTCCTGTTTCTCATGCTGTTTGGCTTATTTGTGTATGATTTGCAGGTGGCTACATGATCTTACAAACTTCTTTTTATGTAACTGAACGAGCCCTTGCTCCATTTAAGATTTTTGAAAGATCACAGCGCTGGCATTAGAACATCATTTGTACGTTTTGCAACGAGTTTTGGAGCAAGGCCGCGTGTTGTTTATAATCTGGGAAGTACAGATCCCACTTAATCTTACCCCTGGAGAACAGACAGTCATATTTCTTACAAATTAACAGATCCGGACTGATTGCCTCCCATGACTGCGTTGGAATTCAAAGGGCAAAATAGGATTTGCCTTTGGTAGATGGTGCCAGGCGTGGAAGGGGGACACGGCACCTGAAGGGGGTTGAGTTGCCTTCAATCCTCTCCACTCTGACTGGATTTGGCACCACTGCAAAAATCTGCTTCAAAAAGCTGGTCAAACCCTATGGAAAAAGCCTTGGAAGGGTGTTGCAGAGAGAATGTTTAACCTCTGTTATAGTTGTTTTTCTGGAGATGTAAGGTATTGTGAAATTTGAGGAGCTCGGCAGATTTTCACAGCTTGGCTTGTGAAACTCATTTCCAGCTCGACAGATTGTGATTCCCTGACTTTGCACATCTGGATTTGGGCATGGAGCTGTGATGGGAAACGTGTCTGTCCATCTGCTCCTGGCTGTGATCTGGCACCTGCCTGCCCTCACCTGAGGGGTGTCTGATCTGCGTGGGAAAGGCTGCACAGCCGGACTTGTTCCCGAGATCAGCCAGCTCAGGAACTCCTTCAACACAAACGTCAGTGATCATATTCATATTTCTAATATTTAAGGAGTGCAAAGGGATAGACAAGAAAGCTGCAGAACATCTTCCCTTGCTGAAAACACCCCGTGCACAGGGTGCTGAGCATCCCCTCTGCCACGCCGCACCAACGGGCTGCTCTTCTGGCCAGGCACGTTGGGACAGGGGGTCTTCTCCATAACTAATCCATGGAGATCCAGCAAGTCTTCCCAGAGGGAAGCCAGCTGATGAAAACACCACTTTCCTTCAGCATTCACACCACGGAAGGAGGGTTTACAGTGGTGGCGAGAACCAGGCGCCTTTTCCCTTTGCTGTGTGACATCAAAGTCATCCTGTTTTCCCACCGGGATCACACGGAGTCACAGAACTTCACTTATTCTTATGGCACTGCCAGTGTGGTTTTAAAGGAAAAATCCCCGAGCTGCCTGGAATGCTCAACTGTTGGGTACCGGAGTCGGAAAACATCCTGCCTGCCGTGAATGTTAGGAAAACAGAGCAGCCCTGGCTCCAGTGCCAAGTGGTTTTTTTGGAAGGCTGACTCCCCTGGGAATAAAGGAGATTGGTGTCCAGCCAAGAGGGCAGGCAGGAACAGGCCGTGGGCAAGACGCTGGAATTCTGGAGCCTGAAATATTGTCTGTTTGTATCAGTTTCTGACTTTGGTGTTTAAAGTTGCGCTGCCCAAATGGGTCACAAATTGATAAAATCTGAATTCCTTTTTTTCCAGCTATATTTAGAGCTGACTAGAACAGGGATTTCCCTTTTTGGCTGCTCAAGTATCTGAGAGTAACTCAATATTTCTGTTAAAAACAGAAAAAGTCCCCCAAAGGAAATTTCCCTTTTTTCCTACTGTACACTCAGAAATTCCTTCTCGTTGTTGCAGAAAATTCAGTTGGTTTTTACTTCCCTACTTCCCTGTTTGAACGAATAGTCCCAGTCTGATGGCCCAGTGAGTGTTTCACCCAGAGAGTTCCCCAGCTATGCCACTGTTATACTTCTTAAAAATGAGATTAAACCCCACCCTCAGGTGTTTGTGTGAACTGCCTAAGGACACACATGTTACAAGAACCTTTATAAGTATTTTTTTCCCTTTCATTGTTACACTGAGTGGAATTTTTGGATGCTCAGAGATCCATTGCTGCTTCTGTAAGGAAAGCAATTTGCATACCTCGTTTTGGTGTGTGTATGGATTGGTTTTAGAAGAAGTTTCCTGCATAGAAACCCTTGAGAATGTCACACACAAGTCCCTGTTGAGCCCCTGGGGTTGAAATGCACCCACTGGGATGGTAGATCTTGTCTGCAACATTTGATGCTCCTGAATCACTGGATTCAGAAGTCCCAGAAATTTTCCCACTTAGCCATTTTTGCAAAATGCCCCAGTGAGTGAAAAGCCAGGCCCAGTTTGCATTTCCAGCATTTCTCTTTTCAGTGAGAAGTTCTGCACATGGATTTCTGCTGGGGCGTCTCCTACGGCTCCCAAAATGATGGTTCCCACTGATATCCATGGGGATGTTGGGGCACAACTTGGATCCACTGAGCCCAAGAGACATTTTTGTGTTGATCTCAACAGAGCAGGGCAGGATCTTTATTTCCTTGACAAGGCTGGAAAAGGTTCATTCTGTCTCTTTTCCCTTCACATATGTATTTTCTCTGCTTTACAGAAGAAGCCATTTGTCTTTATCTCACCATTCACCTCTCCCTTTGATTGCAGTTAATGGAATTGTCACCTTTATGGACTCATGCCCCATTTCTCAACCTGTCTGGACTTTGGCCTCCAAAGGTTACCATGAGTAGTGAAGTAATATGATTGAGTCTTTTTAGACAGATTTATGCAAGATTTCTTCTCCAGCAAGTGTCACATCCAGTCTAGTTCTGCAACAGAGAATATTTCAACGATGCCAGCTGTCATCTAAAGCCACTAAATTGTTCCATGGGGCTGCTTGAAAGCACTGAGGGCCACCTCGGGCAATGCTGATTTACACTACCTGGAGCTGTATCCCTGCAGCTTGAAATATGGGCTCGGGTTAATAATGAAAAAAAGAATGTCCCTGTCTCCCAGAAAGCCCATTTAAAATGGGCTTTTCATCAGTTACTCTGTAATGAAAAGGCAAAAGGGTGTATTTTATGTGAATCTGTCCAGAATCTTGGAAAAAGAGGGGGGTTGTTATTTCCACAACAGGAAAAAGTGCTCTTGGGTTCCAGTTAAGGTACATACATCTCTAGGATATTTTCAACTTTATAGAAAGATTTTGAAATGACAGAGGATTCCCTGCACATGTACCCACTCCTCCTGCATTTGATACAGGCATGAATCAATCATCATTATTCTGCACTAATATAACACCTCTTAACCCTCAGCTTTCAGAATATTTCAAAGGAGCAATGAATTAAGCCTCACGTGGCCTTGGAAATACGTGATAATCTAAACTTGGATTCTTCCATTTAAAAAAAAAAAAAGGCAAAAAAAAAAGGCATTTTCAGGGCTTTGATTTTGGAGGCTGGAGATCCTGTAACTTTCTTGGAAACATTTGTCACTCCCTTGGAAAGAAATCATGTGAGTACAAGGGAAGTGAGATTAAATGGGAAAATGGATTTGGAAAGCTGAAGTTAATGCATTTGTCGGTACTTATTTTTGCTGTTTCTTGGAGCAAAAAGACCTGGATGCCATGAGGTGCTAATGTGATATGGGTGTAAAAAAGGGCAAAGTTGATCCCTGTCAGTAACTAAAAGAGTGCACAGGGAACTATTATTGCCACTGTACAAGTCTCTAGCAAGCCATCACTTTAAACATTATGCATTCTGTCAGGCTCTGGTCACTCGTGTTCAGAAAAGATGAATTCTGACTGCAACAAATGCAGAGAAAGCTTATTAGAGAATCCCAAACTTGCTGCTATGAAGGAAAATGTAAATGGTTAATATTTATCTTGGCAAAACAGAAGGGATTTAAATGGTGTCTACGGGAAAACAGGTATTGTTTAGATTAAAAGGAAGTGTCAGCAATGTCTGGATAAATGCAGGACATAAATAAATTTGGTTTTAATGAACAGAGGAATAGGATTCTGGAAGAAAATAGCAGAGAAGGGAGATAGTTGGGAGGGTGAAGAGCCAGAACTGTGAACCAGAGCTCAGCATGTGCATAGGTGGGTTTGTAGGATCTGATTGCCAGAGGCAGCAGAAGCACACTCAGGTCCGGTTCTCTGGGCTTCATTTTACAGCTTTTCAATCCAACAAAAGGTTCGTGTATCTCCACAGTCACGGTGCTTTGTTTCAGGTCACTGAACTGATGTGAACCAGCTCGTTGGTGTCTCTGAATCCTGCCCTTCGTGGAGCACTTCCCTGCTCAGAGCACTGGGATCTGTCCCCACGGGCCAGGTCGGACTCGGATCGGGACGGACACGTCTCGGCAAAGAGAAATCTGGATCCTGTGAGGAGAGTGCAGACCTGCCGGGGAGCAAAGCGGAGCACCAGGGCACACACTGCCACCGTGCCAGGAGCTGCCCTGGAATCACAGTCAGGAGCTGGGGTATTTTATTTTTAAATCTATTTATTCAAAGCCAAACATTTGGACTAATGCAGGAAACCTCCATTGAGTCTCATGTCCTTTCCTACCCCGCCTAGACGTAAGGTATTCCCAATGGAAAACCAGATTTGCACCCAGATTTCGGTTCCGTAGGAGCAGTGTTTTCCACCAGAAAACCATTCCGATGGAAAATTCCTAACTGGTTCCAGTACAAAGTGGCCAGCGAGGCTCTCCAAATGATTCAGTGGCAGAGCTGGAAGGAGAACCCGCAGCTCCTGACCACGAGCCCTGCACTCTGACCACGAGACAACACTCATCTTTCCCTGAGCCAGGTCGTTCCTGCAGCATTTCTGCCTCAGGGCCCAAGTGGGAATACTCTGGAAATGTTGCAAGACAGCTTTTCTTGCTGCAAGATTTCCCGCTGTGGAATCTTTGAGGGATAGCGGGAAAAATCCCTGGTGGCTCCCTGTGGCCAGAAGCGTTTGGACAGGATGGGAACGAGAGGGCTGCCACCCACTCCTCCCTCCATGGGCTGTGGTGGGATGTGGTGGGATGGTGGGATCTGCTCCCACATCTCCGGAGCAGGCGAGTCCCACGGGTCGGACTCGGCGATCTCAGGGATCTTTCCCAACCTCCTGGACTCTGCGATCCCTGTTTTCCAGGGGTGCATTCAAGGGGATCCCACCGCACCGTCCACCCTCTGCTTTAACCAAGCCCGAACTAAACTCAGGGTTTGTTCCTCACACCAGCAACTCTCCAGCTCTGCAGGTAAAACTCTCACGGAATTACAGAATCATCAGATCAGATGGGTTGGAAAAGACCTCCCAGATCACCAAGTCCAACCACCAGAGCAACTCCCTGTGGAGCATCAAACTCACGGCTTGCAGCCCTGTTTTATTTATTTAATAAGCAATTACATATTTATAGGTCGGGGTTGGGGGGGTGTCCTCAGCCCTGAAAGTCCCTCCTAATAATCTATATATTTTTATATATACTTACTAGTCCATATTAACATATATTTATCCTTACAGATATTTATTCTTGTATATATTGATATACAGTCATTCTGCTATACTGTACATCTTCCCGGGGCTCACCACGTGCCTTCCAAGGCTCCTTTCCCCCCAGCATTCCACGGGCCTGTCCGGGGCTCGGGAATAGCAGACCCCAACCCCGGTACCACCCGGAGGCGAACCCGCCTCGTCCCGCTTGGATTCGCTGTCAAACAGAGACGAGGGCGAGCCCCTCCTGCCGAGCCGGGGGATGCGCCGGGGCTGCTCCCGCCTCCCGGCCCTCCCC
>VWZG01012818.1:75962-166437 GCA_013396735.1 Grallaria varia | reverse complement strand
CCCTTCCCTCCCTCCCCTTCCCCTCCCTCCCCCTGGTTTCCGGGAAGGGCAGCCGGGTGAGTTCCCCTTGCCCGGGGTGGACAAGTAAGTGACGGCGCTCGCCAGCTCAGCGCGGTGCCTGCCCGTGTCCCTGCCTGTGTCCCTGCCCGTGTCCTTGTCCCTGTCCCCGTCCTCGTCNCCACCCGGAGGCGAACCCGCCTCGTCCCGCTTGGATTCGCTGTCAAACAGAGACGAGGGCGAGCCCCTCCTGCCGAGCCGGGGGATGCGCCGGGGCTGCTCCCGCCTCCCGGCCCTCCCCTCCCCTTCCCTTCCTTTCCCTCCCATTCCCTTCCTTTCCCTTCCCTTCCCTCCCCTTGCCCTCCCTCCCCCTGGTTTCCGGGAAGGGCAGCCGGGTGAGTTCCCCTTGCCCGGGGTGGACAAGTAAGTGACGGCGCTCGCCAGCTCAGCGCGGTGCCTGCCCGTGTCCCTGCCTGTGTCCCTGCCCGTGTCCTTGTCCCTGTCCCCGTCCTCGTCCTTGTCCCTGTCCCTGTCCCTGTCCCTGTCCCTTTCCGCCCTGGCACACACATCCTGCCAGTGCCAGGGAACCCCTCCGAGGCTTCCCAGGGCTGGGGTGGGCACACATTCAGTGCCAGGGAACCTGTCTGAGCCTTCCCAGGGCTGGGGTGGGTACACATTCAGTGCCAGGGAACCTATCTGAGCCTTCCCAGGGCTGGGGTGGGCACACATTCAGTGCCAGGGAACCTATCTGAACCTTCCCAGGGCTGGAGTGGGCACACACATCCTGCCAGTGCCGGGGGAGACTTTTAGGGTTTCCCAGGGTTGGGGTGGGCACACATTCAGTGCCAGGGAACCTGTCTGAGCCTTCTCAGGGGTGGAGTGAGCACACACATCATCCCAGTGCCAGGGAACCTATCTGAGCCTTCTCAGGGCTAGGGTGGGCACACACATCTTGCCAGTGCCAGGGAACCTATCTGAGGATTCCCAGGGCTGGGGTGGGCACACGCCCCATACCAGTGCCAGGGAGTCCATCTGAGGATTCCCAGGGTCAGGGTGGGTACACATTCACTGCCAGGGAACCTGTCTGAGGATTCCCAGGGCTGGGGTGGGCACACATTCAGTGCCAGGGAACCTGTCTGAGCCTTCCCAGGGCTGGGGTGGGCACACACATCATCCCAGTGCCAGGGAATCCATCTGAGGCTTCCCAGGGCTGGAGTGGGTTGGGCACACCGCCCCTCCCAGTGCCAGAGAACCATCTGAGGCTTCCCAGGGCTGGGCTGGGGTGGGCACACTCCTCTCCCAGTGCCTCCTCCCTCGGTGCTGGATCACCATGTCCCCACCACCTTCCCTCGGAGGGCAGCACTGCGGCGCCCTGGCATGGGCAGGTGGGACACGCAGGTCGCTCACACACCGTCTGAATCCTCCAGATGCCCGGCAGATCTCCATATGTGCCATTTCCAGCCTCGTATCCCTGGCACAGGTGCCACTGGTACTGGTGTCCTGCTGCCACCACTGCCTGCTCCTTTTTCTCGCCCTTTGGCAGCCCTGTGCCCTTCCCATGGCGTTTGTTCCTGCGTTCCCATGGGCTGGCATGGAGCCCATCCCAGTAACCTGCTGGAATTCATGTGTGCTTGGCTCCAGACCTTCCCGTGTTCCTTCTGGTGACGGGTCTGCTCTGACCTTGCAGGTCCCTTCTCTGCTGAGGAGCCTGGGATTTGTTAGGAAGGTTTATAATAAATTTAGCGCCAGTGCCTTTTGTACACGTAGGAAACAAATTCCCGGGAAGGAGAAGAGAGGGATCAGTCGTTCCTGAGGTTTTTAGAGAGTAATAAGCAACCACTTTGCAGTGAAGGTGGTCGAGTCTTTTTTAATCCTCATATACTCCCTTATCCTGGAAGACCATTTGCTTAATGAATGTGAATTAACTTTCTTCTAAATGTACTTAAATATAGTCCAAAACCATTGAAATTTTAAAGGGTCTGTAATGTTTATGGCCCCCTTTCCTTCAAGAGTGTGTATGAGGATAAAGTAAAAAGAAAAGTCACTTTTTTTTTGGCTGGGATGGGTGTCTGAGATAGGAGGATGAAAGAGGAATACAAGGGGAGTTGGGTGCTTGTAAGGACAGCTGTCCTCAGCTATAAGAATCATGGCAGAAATAAATTTATAGTGTCTGAGGAGACTAAACAACCTAGTTCTGTGCTGGGGAGTTTTTTCTGTGTATTCTCAGCCACTTCTGTTGCTGCTCTGTGTTTCTCAGCCAAATTACCATTTTAAAATGTTGATTCCTTTGGAAAACTCCTCCTCCCAAATAAGGGCTCTTACCCATTTTGGTTCTTGTACCACTTCAATAAGCCTGTTTTCTCTTCTTTCCATAAGTCATCCTTCTTCCAAACATTCCTTTGATTCTCCTAGAGGTCGATCTATTTCCTGGGAACTTGTAGATTTACAGGAGGGGATTAGAATAGATCTCCCGTGTGTCCCTGTTTTGTATCCTGGGCTTTTCTAATGACTCACCATTGACATTTTTCCCCTGGTACCTGCTCCTGGAAGAGCCTGATGTGCAAAATGCACAGAAGTGTTAAAAATTAGGTTTCTTGAGCTGCCTTCAGCATTTCCACGTGTGAAAGGACTCGGGCTGTTCAGAGAGTTTGAAAATTTGGGACCTGCAGCTGTTTGAGGCAAGCAAGCTTTCCAGCTCTGGACTTCTGGGTTGTTTTGGGAACATCACCGAAGGGAATTTACAGAGGGGTGTTGGCCTGATATCCTTTCAGGCTTGGCTTTGGGAGAGTTTGGAGTTAAGAGAGTGGTGGGATCATTAAGAAGTCAGGTTTTGCCTTGGTAAAGCCAAACCAAGCAAACCCCCCAGCTGTGGTGAGAAGGAGGAGAACTCCCTGCTTGAGAGGGACAGATGTGATTCTTCTTTTCCTGTGAAAAAGGAGGGCGTGCAGACGTGTTACACATGCATGGCCTGTTTAAATAACAGATTTTTCTGCAGAATTAGTGTTTCTTTTAACCTAAGCTAATATGCAGCCTCAATTGCTCTTAAGTAGTTGTGACAGGAACTTCGGGGCTAGTGTTTTTGGAATTGCAGCCCAAATAAATGTTTCATTTTAAACTGACGGATTACTCGGGGCTTTCACTCTTCCCAGGCTTTTGCTATGCAAGAGTGAACAAATACTGTATAATAAACTGTGGATTCGGCTTATAGACACGTTTGCTTCTGGGCTGAGCATCTTGAAAGAAGTGGTTTGCTGCATGTCTTTAAAAATTTATTTCACTGTTGCATCTACTGCTGGCCTAAGTGCTCCAGTATCTGCCAGGAGTAATTATAGGCAGTTGGTTCAGATGTTGCTTGAAAGTGTAAGCCTTGATGGGAAATGCAGTGGATTTCAGCCAGGATGCTAATTTTGATGTTTTGTCATTTCATAAAACTGTGAACTCAGAACAAATTATTTTTGTACTGATCTGCTGATACGCAATCACAGGGCTAGTGCCAGATCCAACCATGATGTAGCACCGGAATCCAAAGATGGGATTAAAGTTAGAATATTAGCATTAACCTAAGTTGGCTAATTTGCTATCCACAGCAGCATAATGCCTGTATTTGCCCGGAATTCCATGTTGTCCTGCAGGGAAGCTCCAGGAATGCAGTTTAAAGCTGTTACGAGAACTGTAATTGTGCCTTTTAAATCACACCTACTCCCATGTTATATTTTATAACTTAAACAGATATTTTGCAAAGTAACATTATTGTGCTAGGGCTGTGCTTGTTTTATGCTTTTTTATTTCCTAGCATGTTTTGTTGGTTGGTTGAGGGGTTTATTTATTTCTCCATTTCTGTTGTAGCATAAAAGGGAATGAAAAAATTTAAAAAAAGTCACAGTACAGGAATCTGTCTCAATTTTACAGGCAAAGAACAGAGATTTTTCTTTCTTGTTCTTTCTTGTCCATCATGGGGTAGGTTAAAGCGATAGAGACGCAGGGATAAGAAAGATCTTCCTCAGCATTAGATTAATAAGCTGGTGGATCCAAACACTTGGATCCTTCAGTCATTTTGGAGCCTGTTACCTCCTTTCAACTAGTCATGGAGCTGCTACAGCGAGAATTTATGTAATAATCAGATGGCATTTTCCACCCCCTCCCGCCTCAGTCAATGTAAACAAGATAGTGTCTTCTTTCAGAGCTTCAGGCATCCTGCAGTGTCACTTGGGACGGGTCTGTCTGCCAGGTCATTGGCACAGCCTTTGGACAAGCAGGGTCAGGGCAGGGAATGGATCTGAAGAGCTCGGTGTGTGTGGGTTGCATCCCTTGCCCTCGCCAGAGGGTGGAGAAGAAAGGGCACTCACTATACAGGACCCTTGTTCTTGCTTCCCAGGATCTTCCTTCCAAGGAAAACCAAGGCTGAGAGGTAGCCCGAAGTCTTCTCCAAGGAGGAGCTCCTGGATCCCTCTGTTTTGAGCCTGAAGCTGGAAATCCCAGGTTTTCCATAGGCACCTCTGTGCAGCACCTCTCAGTTGACACCAACACATTGTTTTAGAGCAATATCTCCACTCCAAAGTGGTTTGGGGTTAATTTTTTTCCACTCATTAGCACTTACTACTGCACTGTTTTATAGTGTTTGCTACTGCCACATCCATGAACAGTCAGAAAGCAGAAAATTGCTTTTTGACGCACCTGAGCGTGCTGAGATTGTGAGTTCAGCTCATCACCCTGGTCCATGGATGGCTGTGGTGAGCCCTCTGGAATGATTCTGAATGCCATGGAATTGTGACTGCATGGAGAAGGTAAATACAGAGCCATTGCTTCATGTCTCCTCTGGCTCAGGAACTCAGACACATCAAACAAAACTAGCAGGTGGCCCGCTCAGAGCAAAGCAAAGGGCTTTTTCTGGCATTGTTTACACAGAACTTTATAACCCATTGCTGCAGTTACAGAAGTTTCCCTGCATTCACAAAGAACACAAACAAATTCGGAGAGGAAAAAGAGCCTTCAAGGTCTGCTAATCGTAAAGATAAAATTTCTGGCTCAGGAAATGCCTCTACTATAGATAGAAGGAGGAAGAAGGTGTCCTAGGGAAGTAGTGCGGGATGAAAAGGGCAGGCATATGCTTTTCTTAGGGCTCCTGCTGCCCGTGGCAGCATCCTGGGCTAATTGGACCTTTCATCTGACCCAGCACAGCCCTGCTCTGCCCTTTAATCAGGGGCCAGAATGCCACGGCTCTCATTTGATCACGGGCTGTGTGAGCTGGACACAGGAACTGGAAGGAGAGCATGTTTTGTGCTTAGTACAAATCTCTTCTAGAGTAGAATGTAGAGGAAAACAACTCTGTTGTTTTAAGAGCTTGATATTTATTGACACCGGTCGTGGTGACATTTTCCTGCTGTTCCTGAGACAGGTATCTGTGCAAGCAGTAGAAGCTGAAAAGAAATAGATTTTTGATCTGATTTCTTAGAATAACTTTCTTAGTCGTTTTCATTTCTTCACCAATTAGTTCAACAAGGATAAGCTGGGATGTGTCTCGCTTTGTATCAGAGCAGGTGGAAGTAGTTTGGCCTGAGAGTATTTAAAATGCAAGAGGTAGAATTAAAGGGCAGAAGGCAGTGGTGAAGTAATGGCTTTGTCTTGGGCACTGAGGGAGGGAAAAGATACAGAGACATTACAGAGGATTAGTGTACAGTGAATTATTTATAGGGAGAAAAGGAGATACTAGAAAATAGTAGAATGTTTTTAGTCCTGCCTGTGGTGGGATTTATTGAGGCTACATTACAATGTTAGGAAGGTTTTGGTAGAACAATCTAGGTGTTATGGGATGGGGAGATGGGGTTGGATCCTGCTACTAAAATGAGGTCTCTTCCACTGCTTGAAGCTGTTTTTCCTCATTGTAAGATGTGAGAAAGCTCCACAGAATGTACCAGAGAATAGATAAAAGAATGCAGAGGTTGTTTGGTTTTCAGTGAAGAGGCATAATTTGTGCAGCTCTGTGTTAGTTTATTCTAGTTTTGTTGTTAACGTAGCCCTTGTGTTCCTAAGGCAGAGATCCTTCATGTCTGTGTTTCTGCTTTGGGAAGGGAAAAGGGGAGATGGGCTGTGCTTTTGTTCCTTGTTTTTGTTGGTAGTTATAGCCCAGCGCCTTGGGCATTTAAGGGTATTTTCTGTATTAGTCCTGCCCTTCAACACAGCCTTAGAATTCCCTATCTGCTCCTGCTCTCCCACACAGACACGTGCCTTCTCTCTCTTCTCAAATCCGAACAGGAATTACAGAACCTGCAAGAGGAAAGTTCAGTGTTTTCAAGAAGAAAGGGCCCCTCTCCCACCACCACTTGTGCTGCTTTACTGTAACTCTGGAAAGCCAACAAAGTGCTGGATATCCAGCAGAATGTCAAAAATTATCCTTTCTACCATTGAAAAGCAGCTTTTATTGAACATATTTAGATCTTTTCGCACGAAGATTAACAAGCCTAATTTGAGCCTGTTAATCTTTTTCTTGGTAATCCATAGAAAAAGCATAGCTGCACTACGAAAAACATTCTGTTTATCCACATCTCCGGGTCTGGGCAGCCCACAGCGTTCCAAAGATCAAAGTTTAGAGCAGACATGCCAACCCTTCCCAACTCCTTGTGTTTCAGGACACGGTGCCACCAAATCTAGACTTGGTGCTGCTGAAAACTTCAAGTGAGCTCCGGCCTGTGTCCATGTGAGAGAGCAGGTGACACAAAGGTATGTCCTTGATAACCACCAAATGAAGTTGTAGTGAAACAGTCCTCTGGTTGCTTACTCATTCCTTATAAATTAAAGTAAATAATGTTAAGTATTTTCTTTCTTTTTTTTGAAAAAAGAAATATTTTTGTAACTGAGTTTTTACTCCTCCTCTTTTAAAATTTTATTTTTATATTGCCTATGTGGGAAAACTAACACGTTTGTATAAGGATAAACTGGGAAGTCTGTGGTTTCCAGCACGCACATTTTGAATAATATTTGTACAGACTATTATTTAATGGGCCGTATAAATATTTATCATATGCTGTAGCCTTTTGATCATAAATGCTTGTTTGAAAAGCCATTCTGTCCCTGCTGTGATTTGCAGAGAAAGAGGCCATTGCTGGTTTAGTGCTTGGAGGGAATTTTGGTTTCTTGTCCTGACTGAGCAGTTACAGTGATGGATTAACACAGTCAGGCTGGACGCATCTTTTAGGTTTTTTTTTTTCTCTGCCCCTCTCCTTCTGTTTGAAAATTCAATTAATAAGTTGTAAATATGAGGCCCTAATTCTGCAATGGACAGACAGGGCTGTATTGAAGTTCTGGAGGCCTTTTTTCATGGCTGTGAGGAGCCCGGCTTGCTGAGTAAGAACCTCCAAGGGATAGAAGGTTTTGTCTCCACTGCTTTCCACCACTTGGAAGTCCATAAAAATGCATCATCCCTGCATTGGATATTTTGGTGTGATGTAAGGAATATTACATGTGAAGAATGGACCTGTCTAAGTACTTTAGGATGTTTTATTTCAAACTTTTTTCTGGGTTGCTGTTTTCTTCCGGATTGCGTTGCCTGCCCAAGCTCTGTGTTAGGAATCCAATAGATACAAAACCCAAAAAGAGGTTTTATTTACACAACAGAGTTTTCTTTGCACTTGGCAATGAATGTTGGTCTCTGTATTCCAAAGCAAGAAATTTGTGCTGGGACTTTCTGCTACTTCTGAACAGCATTAAAGAGATTCTTCAGTTCTGGTCTGGACCTTCCCTTTGTACCAAAGGGATCTTCTGGAAGGAAAACAGAATGGCAACATTCCTCTTTAAAATTCTTATTGAAGTACTTTGGCTAAATATTCTCCACCAACCTGACTTCTGAGTTCTTTGGTTCTCTAGAAAATTTTTGGGCAGTCTTAATTGGTGACATTTATGACAGTGCTTTTCGTGGATGTGATTGATAAGTAGATGGTGTTGGTGTTCCAGAAAAACCCTTGGCATCAAATGATGTTTTTGCAAGCAGATCAGATCCTGTTGCAGAGACGCTTCACTTTGAACAGCCTCAGTAACTCAGTGCTTGAAAAAAAGATTCATATTTACTTTTTACCTTTTCTTTTTTGTAAGATACTGAGCATTGCTTTGTGAATCTAGGGGAGCTTTACTCAGAAAAAGACGAGTTGGAATAGGTTTGTGGTTCTGGTTTTGGACTCTGTTGCTTAACCCTGGATGCACTGATTTGCAGCAGTAAATAAAGCAGTGGATGTGCATGGGCTGATATGGAGATCATAAACAAACTCTGCTTCCTGCCCGGTCACTCACACGGGCACATCCTGGCTGCTTAGTAAAAAAAAAAAAAAAAAAACCCAAAAAGAAAGTAAACATTACATGGGCAGATTGGGTTCCAGGTTTCAAATGTTTGTGGGAAGAATCCAGTGCAAAGCCATAATTTTAAGTGCTGAGTAGGAGGTACTGTGAGCTTAATTCTTGAACATCTGTTAAGCTTGTTCTCTAAGTAGCAAAAACACGTTAATGAGCTAAAATCAAGGCTACCATACAAGGAAGAGAAATTTGGAGTAATGCTCTGTGTGTGAGCAGGAGGCAGGATGTAAAACACTCCTTTTGCTATTTGTATTTTGTGAGGAGCAAGGAAGAAAGATTTGCCTGTGTTTAAGGAAGAAAAAAACACAACAACTCTGGTTTGCAGCTTGTGGTTTATTCTCAACTTTTTATGAGTCAGCAGCTAAAGGCAGTGCTGGAATAGGGGAAAACCAGGGAAATTTGTGAGATAGTATCAGGAACACTCTTATGCAATGTCTTTATACTGGAATTTCTCCCAAGTAACAAGCAGCAGCACCTGCAGCCAGCCTTGGGAGCTCTGAGGAGATGGAGTGCAAAATTAAGGAGTGAACAAACATCATCTGTTGAAAAGGATGTCTTAAAACTGCTTTTCCAGCTGAGGGGGAAATGCCAAGTCTGTCCCCCCACCAGGTGACAGATGCAGTATTAGTCACCAACGTCTTTGTTAGTCTGACCAGGTCACAGAGCTGTGGCCAAGGAAATAAAGCCAGCTTTCTTGCCAATATTCCTCACTGTTACACTCGTGGCACACCATTTTTAGCTGATTGCTCATCCCTGAGCACATGACCTCACTTAAGGAGATTAGTGTGTGCAGCACCTCATCTACTGGGCAGAGCCTCCAGCAGGACCTTGGCATCCATAGCTTGGAGTTTTCTTTCCCTAGTTTCTGACTTTGTTAGAAGCTGATGGTCTGTCCAGCTGTCTCTGGTGCCCCTGCAGAATGCAGCTCCTAACTCGCTTAATTATTATCCAGAGTTTTCTGAGATAAGGGGCTCTTTGTTTTTCCTTCTGTATTTCACCTGCTGCCTCTGACCCTCAGTGATTATGCATTTGTGGTGCCCGTCAGCCAGCCATGGACCTGAACAGCCACCTGCACTGGGCCAATGCTATGTTCAGACTGACCTGTATCCAAAGTTATTATTAAAAAAAGAGAAAAAAGCATTAATTTGAAAAGGGAATTATCATATTTTACTAAGCGATACTTTCCAATCTTTGCCTGTGCCGTCCCCTCGACCCCCACCTTCCATATCCAGAGGTATCCAGGTCACTTCTCTGGGAAAGGTGGGCTGCTTTTTAAGCAGAGCCACTTTGATGCTCTGTAAATTCCATGTGTTCAGCAAGTGGTAATTGATCCATCCATTTTCTGGAAATCAGGAGCTGTGTGTCAGCTGAGTTTCACATGGTTCAGAGACGTCACAGATTCGTACAGGCACTAAACTTGGGACTTGTCTGACGTTTCAAATGCCTGGATAGCTCTCACTTAGCATTCTCCCAGCTTGGTTACAATGTAAATGTTAACTATTAATTAAGAACAAACTGTGAGAAATTTAGAACGGCGAATTTGTCACTGTATTAAATGTCAAACAGTTAATACGGTGAAATAAGCAACTCGTGAATAATGAAATCAATTAACTTAACCTCACTTTG
Organism: Grallaria varia; assembly: GCA_013396735.1. Lineage (NCBI taxonomy): Eukaryota > Metazoa > Chordata > Aves > Passeriformes > Formicariidae > Grallaria > Grallaria varia. Next base: position 156,474 of record VWZG01012818.1, on the reverse strand, counting down.
TTCCTGTAGGATGTCAGAGAGTAGGCAGAGATTTCCTGGGATGCTCTTGCAACATGTTTTCAGCAGGTCGTTTTCTGAGGCTTTAAAATTGGGTGGATTGATGGTGGAGAGCTCTTAAAAACATCACTTTTGGTTTTCTTCTTTTTCCTTAGGGTAACATGTAGCAGATTGTCACGTAGTTCCTTTAATTATTAATTTTTTTGCGGGGGAAGAGGAAGCTGTTTTCAGAACCTGTGGAGCTCCAGCCTGTCCTCTTCAGCAGTGACAGGTCCCTGTTGGGTTGAGGGGAGGCAGCGGCTCTTGGCTCCTCATTCCTCTCCAGGGCAGGGCTCAGCAGGGCCAGACCCACCACTCCTGTTGCTGCTTCAAGAGTGTCATTTGTTTGCTCTGAGATCATGAATTACCCGTGGGCTTCTTGCTGTCTTGGCCAGAGGTGAATTCAGCTTTCTAGGCATCACTGCCAGGGAAATCCAGGAGCTTCTGGGTTGAAATTTCCCTTTCTGTAAAGCACTTGCACAACCTTCCCTCCCTCTCCCTTTTTCTCTCTTTCTCCCTTTATGTTGGCGTGATACTCCGTGACCGCAGCTCCGTTGGGTTGTGTGAGTGCAGGAGCTTCATCACCAAGCACGTGTTTCACATCCACATTTTACAGTTTGCTTTTCAGGAGCTTCTGTGCCATGCAGCTAACATGCAAATGTTTGCAGAACAGTGGGACAACCAGCACAAGACTTGAAAACTCTTAATTCATTAAAAACAACCACATGAAGACTTGCTGTGAAAACAACTGAAGTGACTATACAGCATCTCTCCTACCCCATTGCCCACCGTCAGGTGGTTCTACCTGTGTTTAACCCTTTGGTTTCCCCTTTCCCTCGGCAGGTGTCACTGAGGATGCGGGGTAAGGAGCAGAACGCAGCCACCTCCTACTACGTGGGGGTGGACGTTGGCTCGGCGAGCGTCCGCGCCGCTCTGGTCGACGGCTGCGGGGCGGTGGTGGCGCACGCCGAGCGGCCCATCCGAATTTGGGAGCCCCGGCAGGACCACTACGAGCAGTCCTCTGAGGACATCTGGGCTGCCTGCTGCTCGGTCACAAAGGTGGGCAGAGGCGAGGGGCAGCGAAGGGTTTGTGTTGCAGGCGGTCCCTGGGGTTTGGAATGTCCCCTCTGCGTCGCTTCCGTTCCGGTCTGTTGGTGCCGCGTAACTTGTAACCATCCTTGGGCGTTGAAGGCACCTTGAGAGGCCTCGCAATGTCTGTTTTGTTGGGGAGGAGCTGAAGGCCAGAGTGAACAAAACTTATGCCACAACTGCAGGTGGAATGGGAGGCCCTTCTTTGTGCTGGACCCTGCCTTCAGGTGCCGCGTCTGAGGTTTGTTTTGCTGGTGGAAGTTCTCTCCACCAGGCAGCTCTTTGAGGAGTCAGGGTTGCTCAGAACGTGGCAGTGCATGTAACTGTAAGATGTGCATTTTACTGCACTGGAGTCACAGAGGAGCATTTATTGCAGAGAAATTGTTGCCTGGTTTGTGGATGGTCCCCAACATAACACCTGCGATCCTCCTTGTGGGAGGGTCCAGTATTGTAAGACCAAAATAAATGATGTTTGTGGGTAATATCAGGCATAGAACCAGATCGAAATAAACCTTATACAGGGGAATATTTGAATGCTCTGATCCAGGGATCTGCCTGTGCGTGCTGGTGGTAAAGGCAGAACCATGACCTTGCTTGGCAGTGCACCCAGAGGCCATTTCATCTTCCTCAGCAAAGCCCAGGCCCGCTCCATGTTCTAAGGTTGGCTTTTTAAATATTCATGACAGGCTTGGTAATTTGCAGATGGACAGTTCACCCATTGTCTGGTTATTGATCAGCCTCTTCAAACATTAATGAGCTTGGCTCTGCAGAAATGCCCTGAGATGGAGCTGAGGGGGAAAGGAGGGAGTGACAGGAGGGATGGGGAAGGACAGCTTGTTGTTAAAGCAGAGCAAACCTTGCTCTGTTTATTGCATTTTATTCCGTGTGAGTCGCTTTGTTCTTGCTCTGAACCTCAAGTGCAATCTCTCAGGTGTGAGCAATAAAACAGTCTCTGAAACTGTGGCTTTTCAGAGCCAGTAAGAGACTGGCACTGTAGCAAGTCTAGTGAAAGTCTTTCCTTATAGTCCTAATTAAAATAATGATATTTTTATTGTTGCTGAGAAGTGGCAATTTATTACTCTGTTACATTTTAGGTGTCTTGCAACCTCATTTGGCACTTAATCCACGTGAGTGTTGTGTATTTTTTTCCAGTGCTGCTGGAAGTCATGAAATTCAGGCATTTTTGGGGCAGTGGGTTTGGTTTGGCTTTTTTTGAAAATCTTCCAAAAAAGTATGCTAGCCAAACCCTTTATTTTCTGATGTTTCTGTGCTTCCTCCTTCATCCAGGATTGTTAAAGGCCCCTGAATGCAGTTTTGAAAACCAAAGAATTGTTGGTAATTTGATGTATTTCTTTATTAGAAGAAATAATTCTTAAAGAATACCAGATTTTAAAATGTTGAGGGTTGGAGCTTGCACTTTCACCTTGTAACTCATTTGCTGCATTGCTTTGGGTGGTGCTGGCGTCCGAGTTGACCCGTTTGTATCCACGTGTGTTTTCAGAAGGTTGTCGGAGGAGTGGACGCCGGCCTGATCCGAGGGCTTGGCTTTGATGCCACCTGTTCCCTCGTTGTTCTGGATAAGCAGTTCCAGCCTTTGGCAGTGAACTGTGAAGGTAGGACTGCACACAAAACAAAAAAATGCTCTTTTTACTGTTTTAATTCTGCTGCAGAACCAATTTTGGGATGAGAATCACTTGCTGTTTGCCATCCTAAGATCAGATTCAGACATCTTGGCTCAGAGAAATTGCTTCTTAGTGAGATCTGTGCACATTTTTCTTTCCTGCATGTTTTCTCCTCCTTCAGACTTTACTGATCATGGCTTGTATATGTATATAAATGCCCATCCACACTGGCTAAAGGAATGCTAAAAATGTCAGTGTCAGTGCAGTCCAATTGCTTGCCCTGTCATGAGGCTGCAGGCAAGAGGTTCAGTTGTGTATTTTATTACACTGCTGCTCTGTCTTTTAGGACAGTGATGAACTCCAGAAACTGTGACCTTTTCCTAAAAATCTGGTGGGTTTTGTTAGTTTTTGAGTTGATGATTCAGAAGACTCAGAGTCTTCTATGCACTCTTTCCCCCCAGTGAATCCCATTTAAGATGAGGTGTGTGCTGAATCAGTAGTTACAGGGACATACAATTGTGTGTGTGTTCCCTTTCTATTCTCAGATGGATTTGTCATCTCCTCTTACCCTTCTCCAAAAACCAGCTTTGCCCCCAAAACGTCCTTCTCTAAATTTAGAGGAGATTATTTATTTTTCATTTTGAAAGTTTCTTACAATCTGTTCAATGCCTAATTGAAATCTGGGGCTATTTTGGTCTATTGAGTCAAATTCAACTCTTATTTTTTTTTTATGCTCTGATATCCCCATGAACTTCTGAGTTTACACAGTGATGGTGTTAAACGAGAAGACAAGAATTCATTGGGTACTGTCATGCTGTTGAAAGTCAGGCATTCAGGCATGTTCACAGTTCTAAGTTGTATTTCAATCAGTTTTAGAAACGTTGATGTGCCTCACACTTCTGCCTTATGCTGGACTCTGTTTTCAAGGTGCTACAGGGGTGGCTGTGCAGTGCCTTCAGCCAGAGGGGCATCTGCAGTGTCACCTGGATTTCTGTCCCACCTGTCTGGCAGGTTAATTTGGGTAAAATGTTCCTTGCTTCCAAAATAAAAGCATTTCATCAAATTATCCCCTCTGAAACTGTATTTCTGGAAGGGCTCAGAGCAGTTCTCCCCATAACCACAAAAGGGATCCCTGTAGCTATCCAGCTGGCTGACTGGCTGAGTTAATTTCAATTTACAGCATCATTGTTCAGATTTTGTCATGTTTTTAGTCCTTGGTCACCAAAATGCTTCTTTATATTTTTAATTTTGTGGAGTTTGGATTCTTGATTGAAACACATTCAGTGAGAACGTGGTGTTTCCAAGCTGTTGGATACTCACAAGCCTGATTGGTTTCCCATCATTCTCAGTGCTCAGCATGTCTTAAAGTTGGCTCAGAGGGCTGAAGTTTTATTTCTAGATACCTGGTGTGGATTATTAACCCAAACAGAATTGGAGTTTTCCGTGCACAAGTGAAAGTGAAGCAGCTCAGAGTAACTCCCAGTACAGGGGTGGGGTTAAACCAGGCCTGAAATAATCTCTTTTTTTCCCTTTTTGTTCCCCCCCAGGACAGAACCATAGGAATGTGATCATGTGGATGGACCACCGAGCAGTGAGTCAAGTGGAGCACATCAATGCAACGCAGCACAGGGTTCTGAACTACGTGGGGGGAGCGATGTCTGTGGAAATGCAGCCACCCAAGCTGCTGTGGATAAAGGAGGTGAGTACAGCTCGCATTATGGTGCATTTTTTACTGGCGTTTAATGCCCTTAATTAATTTCGGAGAAGGAGATTGCTGAACTCCAAGGTGTGCAAAGTGAGGCCAAGCTGAATTTGGGATTTAAATGTTTTGAAGTTCTTTTTTCCTCTCAGTTACGTAGAAATAACGTTTGATTTAATTGAAATGGAGTGTTTTCTGATAGAACAGGCACTGAACAGGGAGGGAATGTGATGGTTTTGGCTGCTGTCAGAAGAGCTCTTCACATCCAGCTTCAGTTCTGTCCCATCAGTAGGAAATGAACCATCTGCAGTGGTTCATGACGTGGAGCTCTACCTCTGTCTCCTGTGTTCCAATGTGTTACAGATGACACATGGCCTCTTAATAACAACTGTCAGATAAAACAGACACTTGCCACTTGAATTTTTTATGGCCTCCTCCAGCCTGGCTCTTGCATTCGGGCCCCAGTGATGCTTGCTGTCATTTGAACAAAGCCCAAATGTGTTTGCTTGCCAGTTTCAAGTATTCAAAGTCTCCTGTCCTTACAAACATGAGATATCATATCAGAACAAGGTGCAAATTGGGGAAAGTCAAAGCAATTAACTGGTAGAAGCAGGTACTGACAGATTAATGATAATAGAGGGTAACGAATGTTGATAATAAAATAGGAATACCCACCTACTAGTTTTTCCCTTCTTGAGCTATGGGTATCACACATCAGTCAATTTATGAATAACACAATGTAAGCTGTAAAAACCTTAAATCCATGGAGTTAAAAACATCTTTATATTGCAGTGTCTGGGATATTAGGAGAGGCCAGATGATGGGGTGTCCCAGTGTGCCCCCCCAAGGACTGTGAATCTTGCTGTGACCTCCCAGCCCTCTGACACAGTTGCTGTAGTTTAAAGGGGAGGGCATTGCAGGGCTTGTCCCCTCCCTGGGAAGGTCACACTCACCTGCCCCTGCGTGCCAGCCTGGAGCATGGATTGCCTGGCAGAGGGGGTTACAGCACAGGGCTGGCTCACATATCCCTTTTTGGCTCCTGACACACCAGCTAAGGAGATTATTGTCCTTGGGAGAGGTTTTTTTCCCTCAGTATGTGTTTGCTGAGCTGCTCGGGGATGGTTCCTGCTGAGTCCTGAGTGGGCTGGGAATGACTCACCAATAAACTGCTTATGCTTGTCCTGCTTAACTTGGGCACCTCAGCAGCACCTGAGCTGGGGACAGGGACAGGAGTGGTTATCAGGGGCTGGGGTGTCATCAGCTGAGATGTGGGCACATGGTATTAAACTTTTGAGCCTTTTAAGGCACAGGATGGAGTGTGGTTACTGCTTCTGTACTTGTTGAGAAGTAGGAAGGTGAAGGGAATTGTTAAAAAGCAAAGATTTATTTCTCAGTGCCAGTCTCAGCAGTGGATCTGTGGATTACACCATGTCAGGGCTGTCAGCAGAGGGGTCATGGTGGCTTCTGGCAGCCCAGACTCAGCCTTGTGGAATGCAAGTGTCCTCACTTTTTGCCAAGGAACAAAAGTGTTACAATAGTTTTGAGTGTCAGGTTCTCCAGTGAGAGCTACAACAGAGTTTATACATGAGTTGTTACTCAGTGGACTGTCTTGGACTGGTCTGCAAATAAAAATCAATGAAGTTTCTTCCGATTCTTTGTTATCAACATTTTATAGATAAATAACCTATGACACAGGTATTAAAAGTGTGGTCAGGAAAACTACTTCTAGAATGGTGCTTAATGTATTCTTCCTGTTTTTTGAGCTGTATCGTTATCATTTTCTGTGTTTAGTGTATTTCCCTCCTGCTAATACTGCACAGTTCCCAAGGGTAGGGCAGAGTGAGATTTTGCTCTAACTCATGCACCCCAAGGAAGAAACACTCTGTTCTGACTGCAGGATTATTTCTGCAGCTGATGATAATGCACAAGCTGGCAAAAAAGGAAGTTTAGTTTTCAAATCCCTTGGGAGAGTTGCAAGATTAGGAGGTAGAAAGAAACAGTTTTGCTTTATTTTATCCTTTTCAACCGAGGCTATCTGAGGGCTTTGTGAAGTTAAAACTGGAATTCCCATTATGCTTGACTTCTTGACTGCAAGTGGTGCCTTGGGGCAGACCAAGAATCTGCCTGACTCATTTTTGGTCTGATTAGTAGTAGATTCTTTTGCTCTATAAATTTACCTAATTTTTCTGAACCCATGTTTTGAGAGTTCCACTGTTTCATGTGCTTTGTGTGAAGAGGTATCTTCTTTTCTGAAACAAGCTCCTAAAATTTCATTGTGACTTTTAGTTCTTGCACTGGATGATATGGTGAACTGTATCATTTCCCAGCCAACATCTCCATGCCATGGACCACAGGAATGTTTTTTTTTTTTCCCTTTTCTCCCTTACTCCTTTCTTACTATTTCTTCCTCCCAATATCCCAGGAAGTTAAGGCAGTCACTCTCCTGTGACTGATCATGATCAAAACTGGCTAAACCAAGGTGTATCCAGAAGCTGCTTTGGGCCTTTGTCCCTTTGGCTGGTGTCACTCTTCTGGAAAGTTTTTGATGGAAAGCTTGACATGGGTGCAACACGTACAACACATGGATGTTTACAGAGAAAACAAAGCAGAACAACCCCCACTTTGCACAGTCATGCTCCAGGTCAGCAGAAACACCCTAATGTATGAAGAGTCGTTGTTGACGCTTGCTTTGAATTGCCTGGACCTTATTTTGAACTCCCCAGGCATTTGTTGTTTCTGCCATTAAATGTTTTTGCCGTTTTCCCCCTGTACCTCTTTGCCTGGGATGGGTGCTGTGCACATTCCATGCCTGCTTGGGTTGCTCTGGGTTTTGCAGAGAGGGTGCAGTGGGGGAAAGGACTGCTTTTTGTCTGGAGTGAAATAATAAAGATAAAATAACCTGGTACTAATAACTAAGAACAATTTATAAATCCATTGAAGTAACTAGCAGAGTCAACTTTTGTGTCACTGGAAAAAGTTCAATACCTTCCTTTTAATCACACCCCACCTATTTGTAACAATGAGCAGCATCTAATTAGGAGAACCTTAAAATTAGTCCCAATGGAGTATGTTCCTTTCAGTGGATCCTCAGTTCTTTGAACTCTTAGAACTGTTTTCTCCAGCTTCAAAGTTTATTTAGGCCGGCATAAATATAAGTGTTTGTTCTTGAGTTTATTACCCAACCAGTTAATATTCAAGCTTTCCCTTGACTTTTCCATGTTCCACAGTTTGTGGATTCAGTCACAGAACACCACAGTCCTGCTAATACAAGAGAAGTTGCACAAAACTGACTGCAAACTAAGTTAGTTTCTTCAGAGTCATTTGTGAGGCTAATGATTTCCAAAATTACCTTGATGCTCTTTGGGAAGTGATTTATTAAAGCAGTGATACTAAATGACCATTTGGACTGTTGTTGTAGCAATGGGCTAATTGTGTGTACGTTGCCCCCAGAGCCTCCCTCTCCCTTTCCAGGGTGCTGCCCTGACTCTGGAAGGCCACATTCAGAGATCTGTTATCCCATCTTTTCCCACGGGTTCTCCTGTAGTATCCCAAAGCCTGTCCTATGTGAGGAAGGGTCTGGCGTGGGTCAGGACAGCAGCGTTGGGAAGTTGTGAGCCATTAGGATGCCTCTCCAAGAAAAGAGTTGAATTTCTGTGGCTTGAAGAATCTTCCTCTGAGCAATTAAAAGTATTTCTGAAAATTATGACTTGGAAATTTTACTCTCAATTGGTTGCTGTAGTGAAGAGGGAGGAGAAGGGAGAAAGGACTAAGATGACCTACAAGAAAGTTGGAGAGGGACTTTTGACAAGGGTATGGAGCGACAGGACAAGGGGAACGGCTTCAAACTGAGAAAGGGCAGCGTTAGATTAGAGATTAGGAAGAAATCCTTCCCTGTGAGGGTGGGCAGGCCCTGGCCCAGGTTGAACAGAGAAGCCGTGGCTGCCCCAGCACTGGAAGTGTCCAAGGCTGGGTTGGACGGGGCTTGGAGCAACCTGGGCTGGTGGAAGGTGTCCCTGCCTATGGCAGGGGATGGGACAAGGTGGGCTTTAAGGTCCCTTCCAACCAAGGTGTTCTTTGATTCTCTGGTGACCTGACTGTGCTTTTCCATGCCCATGATCCTGTTCCTGGAGCTGAAGGCAAGGATGACCTCTGGCCCTGTGAGCAGGGAGCTGGACCACTGTGTGAGAACTAGATACTGGTCCTTGTCTCTTGGGACTTTCTTGTTATGCTCAACTTGCATTTATTGCAGGAAGGATTTACTCTCATCTGCTTCTCTTTGACTTTCTTTTCCAGGCAGTGTGTTCTCTTTAACATTTCATCTTCTTACACGTAATGGAGATTTAACTGGAGACTAGATGCATTCTGTTTTTAAAGCTCTTCATCTCTATTCCATTTTGCTTTGAAATAAGAAATGAAGCTTTGAAGGCCGTAGGAGGTTCTTTTGGGATCCTTTGTTTGGTTTGCAGTGCCTTGCCTTCGGTGTGGTTTGATGGGTGCTGAATCCTGTCACCCTCTGACACCTGCTCTGCGTGGAATCCGTTGGGTGCTCCTGATGGCTGTGATTGCAGGCAGGTGTTCCTGGGCCAAAGCCACCCCCGCAGGTGGAGTTTGCCTGTTGGGCACAGCTGTTGGCACTGAACGATCAGCCCAGGGCAGCTCCGGGGGGGCACTCAGGGCAAAGTGGGCACACCTGTGGCCCCCTTAGGAGGAGCATTTTCTGCCTCAGTGGTGAGAAAGGGAGCTCCGTGTTCAATCTGTAGCGTAAAACAAAATAAATCCACGATTTTTTGTGGACGCAGCCACGTTTGACTTTGGAATGTGGTCAGCCAAGTGAAGAACACCAAGTGTAGATGAAGTTGAAGTAAAGGATTGTTATCCTTTGACAAATACTTGGAAACCAGCTGGAGGGTGATTCTGACAAAGTCTTCCTGCAGTGAGTGAGGTAAGTTGTAATGTCAGCTTCGCTGGAAAGGAAAGGTGTCTTTCAAATAGGTGATTAAATTCACTCCTCTTGCTGTTATTTCTTTGGATTTCTTTGTTGTCCAGAATTGTCTTGCAAACCATTATTGCAGTAGCTCTTCTGTAGTGGCAGGTACATTTTTTTGCAGCAAGTTGTGCTGTTTTGCAGACTTAGGTTAAGAAATTGGATGTTCACTGCCTAAACGATCATGTAGATGGTTTGGGAGGTGGATACTTGCATGTGAACTGAAAATACAGGTACAGGCCCCTCCACTTGGGAATTATTTTGCTGCAGGTGTTTGTCAGTACATCATATCCACACAGGTGTCTGTGCTGTGGCAAACCAGCATTAGGGCACAGCTCAGAGCAATGCAGAAACTACAGGGAAGGCTTTTCCAGCTCCAGAATTAGCCTGTTAGTATTTTTTCCCCCCAGAGATAGTAGAAGAAAAAAAAAATCTTGTTTACTAATTTCTGGCTAGAAACTTTATTGTAGCTCGTGCCAGGATGAAAGTATGCATGTTATGTTTTCCTCATAGTAATGACATTACAAATCAGCTTTTTCTAAAAAATGCTAGTCCCATTAGGTCAGAGATGCTGTAGTTTGTTCTAAGTGGGTGGGGGATGCTGGACTGGGAGTGGGAATTTGCTTGGTTTCTGTCTCCGAATGGAATTCAGCGTTCCTGTGCTCTGCTCTCACAGCTCTGTGGGGCTGGAGGGCAAAGAGCCTCCCAGTAGCAAGAAAAAAACCACAACTTCACACAATGACTGCCTACATGTTATTCCTCTGCAATTAATAACTAAAATTAATAGTCTGCAGAGTTTTTTTTTCCGGGCACAGTGGTCAGGGATGTTTCTGTGCTATGGTTCACATATTCAGTTAGAGATGCTCTTTGATCCAGTGGTCTTCTTTCTGCTCACCTGGGACTTGCAGCTACCTGTGGGATGGTTTGCAGAGACAAGGAAAGCATCTCTTTCCCTGGCTGTGGAGGGAAGGATAGTGGATGTTCTGGCATCAGCTTGGCAGCAGCTCCTTTGCTGGGGCGTTTCCTCTTCCTCGCTCACTGCCCTCGCAGTGGCTTTTTGTCTTGCTGACCGTGAGTCAATGTTCTTCCATTAAAACAGCTAATAAATCCTGTGTTAAGTGTGAATGAGTCCAGGCTGTTGAGTTTGGAACTGAACTCTTGTTTAGGGTTGTTTATGAGTGTTTCAGCACTCTGTGTTATCAGAACCCCTCCACAGTGCAGACACATGTGCACAGGCCATGCTTGGACATCAGTTTCTCGCATCCCTGGCAGTGTGTGCATTAACTCTTCAGTGGTTCCCTTTTTTCCTTTCACACGGTGTACAATTGATTTCTGTTGCTGATTGACTTCATCCCCCACTACTGCAGGTTGCGTGGGAGGTGGAGGCTCAGATCTGGGGATGGACTAGGAAAAGCTGATGGTTCTTCAGTGATTTTTGGGTTTGTCTCTGATGTTCAGATGACTTAGATTTTGACCTGATGTGGAACTTGAATGCTCACATCAGCTTTTGCACTAAATGATAAAACATTATTCTGCTTCCATCTGTCCCTCCTGGTTTTAGTCTGGATTTCTGACACCCCACTTCGGGATGATTTTTGGATTTCTGGGGTTTGGCTGATAAGTAGCCATGCAATTTAGACTGATACACTGTGTTAAATCAGATGCTGCTTCTAGCCCAAATGTAGTTAATCTCATGGCCAACAGGGTTCTTCTATGAAGACTGTATACAGTGGCATTTCAGGTAATTTGATTAATCTGTATTAACAATGACAAAAGTCAGGACATCTTTGATGTTTGTACACACTTTATTTCTGGGGGGAAAAAGTGTGTTTTAACAAACATTAGATGACTGAAGATCCATTCATCTCCCAGGATAACTCTGCACTCAGTAAGAGCAGAAATCAAGGGTTTTCTGTGCAGAAAGAGACTGGCTCAGCACCCCAGTAAAATCTGAATGAGAAAAGCTCTGTCAGCTTTTCCAAGGAGAACGTGGCTCTGGGTGTCTCCAAAAAATTCTGTCGGATGCTGGAGCTCATGTGGAATTCTGCCTGTGTGTGTATTGTCAGTCCAGTCCCTCGTTGTCCTGGATCCTCCTTGTCTAGGAATGTTAAAAAAGATTGCACTACATAATTCTTAAATCTTTGTCCCCAAGCATTTGGGATTGCCTATAACGATCTCCAAAAATTATTCAGTGGAGGCAGAGTTGTTGAAACAACCCAACAGTCCGAGAGCTGAAGGGAAAGGGGCCCCATAAGTACCCCTGGACAGCAGCAGGACTGTGGGAGCTGCTTTGTGAGTGTGGAGGGTGAGTCGCAGGACGGGAACGTTCCCGGATCTTCCCCACAGCCCCTTTAATGTGGGCACAGGCTGCGGGTGAAAATAAATTGGAATTAACTTCAGTGAGTGTCGAAAACGTGGAGACTTTCAGTTTGTGTGGTAAAAAAAGCCCCCCTGGTTTGTGTCGTCTGCGCTAATTAGTGATGACACAGCAGCGAGATGGCAAAAAATGAATCATTTGGATGCTCATGAAACAGCACAGTTTGAGTGTCACTAACTTGTGGTTTTTGGGAATTCTGGAAGAAACAAAATAAGGATCAAGGAGTATCTCTGATGAAGCAGATTTGTTTGCAGAGGACAGTTATTTAATTTTGGAATAACAGTAATAGCCAAACTACTCCTGGTGCTCCTTGAAGGCTGTCGGGTGTGTTGACAACACATAATGGCTTTTATTAGCAGAATAAGCAGGCTGGATGGCCTTTGGACTAAACTGTGGAGCTCCTTTGCTTTCCCTTATGGAGTTGGATGGGATGTGAGGAGCAGCCATGTGTGTCTGGGAGATGAGCTAAACCCGATTGGATTTGCATTTTGTGTTAAAAGGTTGTAACTGGAGCATTTCTGTTTTGAATTCAGTATAAAACCTAGTAGGTTTTAGAGGCTTTTGAAGAACTGAACGCAAAGCTAAGACGGATTCTTTGAATGATCCAAACTAAACAAGGTTCTGCTGGTTTTGTTCTTACCCAATTGTACTGTAGTTTCTGGAATTCATAGAGTCCTTTTCAGTAATTCTCTGGACTTGTAAGATTTGATATCACACAATGTTTGAATTAAGTTACAGAATCACAGAATGGTTTGGGTTGGAAGGGACCTTAAAACTCATCCCTGCCATGGGCAGGGACACCTTCCACCAGCCCAGGTTGCTCCAAGTCCCATCCTACCTGACCTTGGACACTTTCAGGGATGGGGCAGCCACGGCTTCTCTGTTCAACCTGGGCCAGGGCCTGCCTGCCCTCACCGGGGAGGATTTCTAGAGCCAAATATTCTCTCTTAAAATGGAATTATGTTTTCCTTTAATTCAGCATGTACATTCTTGATATTGCATGGAATTAACTCTTGCTCCAGAAAGATCCCAGGTAGGATTTGTGTTTCTAGTACAGCAGCTGCCCTTAATGAGTGAGAAAACTTTGCACCTTTTCAATTGTTTAAAAAGCTGGTGGAGGTTTTAAAGCGATATTATCCTCCTGTGGAAGTCTGATTGTGCCCCTTGTGGTCTGCCTTCTCTTTGGTTTTGGTATTCTTATTTTCATGTACCAAGGTCAGAGGTGGCCACTGGCTTCTCGCTTTCTGGACCACCATCTCCCTGCAGAGTATAACAGTGGAAACCCCCTGTAAATGATCAATCTTGGGAGCAGAGTTTTTAGGAGTTTGGAAAGGTCTAGTGGCTTTTCCAAAAAAAAAACAAAAAAAAAAAAGCTTTGTTCTTGTGCTCACAGAGCTGTTTGTTTCCTTCCTGAGCTTATAATTAACAAATACAAAATTTAAAATGGTAAATTCTAGACCATAGTGTCCTTCAAGCAAATATTTTTGGAATGGTTATCTGTTGACTTGGAGACTGCTCTGACATGGAGCAGCTGATGGGGAACTGAGAGAGCCCAAGTTACTGACCTGAAACTTGTGCCTCTGTGAGCTTCTCATGGGAAGCTTTGCTTAAGATCAGTGTGTGGTGGGGCAGAGGCTCAGTTGTCCTGGCAGTAAATCAAGGAGTGGAGCACACAGGGTGATCAGAAGAGTTGGTTTGGGAAAATTTGTCCTTTTTGTCTAAATATCAGGTTTTTTCAATAGGGCATGATCGTACCTCTAATATCTTCATTTCTAACCGTGTTTTCATCAGAACTTGCCAGAATCCTGGGAGAAGGCAGGCTGCTTCTTTGACCTTCCGGATTTCTTATCTTGGAAAGCCACAGGTGTCACTGCAAGGTATGTTAATGGCAACAATATGATTTGGGCATCCTTGGCTATTCAGCTTTAATTGGTTGTGACTGGACACGCTGTTATGTACATCTGTCTGTGATTGAGTCTGCCCCAAAACATCTTGAACCCATCTCCTGCTTCCATGTGCATTCCTGAGCGCGGCCGTGCCTGGGAGCAGCTCAAATCATGGGTATGCTGGGTGGCTACAAATTGGTCTCGTGCTCCTCTTGGAGCAGACGTGGTTGCTGTAGTTCCTGTGAAATGCACTTTTAATAATTCTTTGAAATCTGAGTTGGTTTTTGGTTCGGTGTTTTTTTTTTTTTTTTTTTTTTTCAAATGTATTGACTTTTTCTGAGGATTGGAAGGAAACACTTCTCTGCCATGTTGGGAGGGAACTGTTATAATCCTGTTTACAGTGGTCACTTCACTGTAAAACACAACAGCCGTGTTGCTGCCAAAAAACATCCTGGAATCCTTGCTGAGCAGTTTAGCAAAACCTTCGGAGAGAACCCCCTAAAAATCTGGGTACGAGTGAAGTGTTATTTGTAGAGAAACAACTCCCTGTGAAAAGCGAGGGACAATGTTATTTATTTAAAATGAAGCCTTGTGGACTTCCATGACCAGCTACAGTTCACAAGTCATTTCCATGGAAGTTTGTGGAGCTACAAAATATAATCTCAGGTGAAAAGTAGTCACAGGATAGTTTGGGTCTCTCTGGAAATAAAGATCCCTTCACATCAGATGCAGATTTTTGAGTTATTTGAGTGCTCTGTTTCGCCCTGGTTAGTCTTCATGTTTGACAGCTCTTGTTATAATGTTATATATTGTATATTCCCTGCTTTATAGACCAGGGAGGTGCTGTGTTTGACTTTTAAAAAAAAAGAGGAGTTTCGTAGCTGCTAATTGATAGATACTATCTCAGTTCTTCTTCCCTTGGATTTTCAATCAGATTTTGCTGTGTAAGAGGAATTATTGTAACAGAAGAACAACTCCTACCCCACAGGTCTTGCAATCTAAGCAATCTTGTCACCTGGCCCAACTCTGCCTTCAGGAGTTATTATCCCAGATAATATTCCATCTTGTGAAAGTACTCAAGGCTTGGATTTAAAATTAGGATCCTTTAGTCAAAAATTGTTGCACAAGATTATACTCAAAAGTAGAGATGCCTGAATTTAGACTTGCAAATTCACTCCCTTTGCAGTGACGGTTTGATTATTCAAAAAGTTTTTGATTGTATTGGGGAAAGTTGGGCAAAGACTTTCTGGGCCAGATCTTCCCCCATCTTTGTTTGAGATGCTTCTGTTTTGGATGAAATAGTTCCTTGTACATCCTCCTTTGCTGCCTTAATGTGCTTCCCCAAAATTAAGCCCATTGTTTAGGCTCTAGTGCAATGTCTTACAGGGGAGCAAAGCAGGAAAAAAAAAAAGACAGGAAAATAAGACAAGAAATGTTTTGCTGGAATCAAACCTGATTTTTTTTCCTTTCTCTGCTTTCCTCCACGCATGCCTGTTTTTTGGGAATTTCCTTGTAGTTTGGTGAAGTAATTTGTCCTGCATATGCTCAGGGAATTGTGAATTTATCAAGTCTAAGATTCTTCCCACCTTGTCTCCCTCTGAGCACAAAGAAGCCTATTCAGGGGACAGGACAGGGTTACTCACAGTGAATCACACTGAGCTTGGCCCCCATTAAAGAAAGATTCATTTTTTTTAAAAAAATTTGTTTCGGTGATGAGGTTCTCACCAAAACAAATGCAATTCCAAAGGCACTGTCGTAGGAAAGACCTTGCTGCTTTAAATTTTGAAAGGGCTCTCTGAAATATTCTGTATGTGTTTGACACTTGAAAACTGTGTACAGTCTTTTTGCCTTCAGTGAAGTCGGTCGAGTTGTGTGTGAGATCAGAATGGGATGTATTTGAAACGCAGTTCTTGAGCTGTTTCGGACTAGGGAATTGTTTCTCTTTCTCCTTTAATTCTGCTGGCTTGAACTGCCTTGTTGCCAAGGTTTTTTTTCCAGTGGAACTATAATAAACAGTAAAGGCTTCTTACCTCAAATATATACTGGGATTTTTTTACCTACTGACTTTGAAATTGCTCTGCATCTCGCTGAACATCCACCCATCAGCTGCAAAGGACAAGTTCCAAATTGTTTCCCCTCGTTCTTGGAAGCCTGTAATACTCCGTATTTAAAAGAGTTATTTTTTATTATTTCTCCTCGACAAAAGACCACTGAGTTTTTCTGAACGATCCTGACTATTCTGCATTAAAAGTGTTACAGGGCAGTCAGTTGTCCTCTCTCAGAAGTGCTGTCCTGTCAGACACATTAAGAATGCTCTGCAGAGGCTCAGCATTTTCCTTTGAGGTGGGTGTGACTCACTGCTCTCCCTCTCACCACCTATAACCTCTGATAACTTTGCCTTTATATGGTGTTTTGTGTGCAGCTGCCTTCATAATATCTAAGCACTTTTACCTGGTTTAGTTACAGGCCACTGCGATAGGGATGGAGAATTCGTTTGGGATGAGCTGTAACTAATGTGAGATTAAACCTGGAAAGGAGGATTTGGAACCACAGGGCAGGACGTCAGGCTGACATTACTGACATAGGGAGTGTCCAACATTGTGCTACAAGCCACCTCCCAAAATCACCAAAAAAAAGTTGGAACAAATTGAATATTTGTGCAGATTTTTTTTTTTCCCATATTATTATCCTCTAGATACGTTAATATTTAGGGGAAAGTAACGTATTACCTAGTAGAGACTTCATCTTTTATAGAGGTGTTGACACAAGTAATTTTCCTGTGGACATAATTGCCCAGTCAGTCTTCAGCTGCTTGTCAGTGTGACAGGGAAAAGGGTGGAACACCCTTTTCAAATACTTTGGGGGAACTTCTCTAAAGGATCTCCTTCCAACAGATCTCAGGATTGTGAGTTTCTCCAGAGAAAATTCATACTGTTGTGGTAATTAGAGACTGCAAAGTAAAAAGCAAATGCTCACAGTTGATAACAGGCATTTCTGGGAACCACAGAACCCATATTAGTCTGTGTCTCTGTGAGAGGGTGGGATACTTTGTTACAGTATATTTTCAACAGGAAGATACCTTGACTAATTGTTATCCTTTATTTTTGAGTTCCTTGGCTCGTGCACATTTAAATAGCTGAGTCTTTAAGTTAAGCAGTGATTGGAGTCCTTAAAGTTTATTTGTAACCCGTTTCCAGTTGCTTATCATTAGGGCCTGAGATGGCTCTGTAGACCAACTGAAATCCAGAGAATTCCTTGGATATCACTGGCGTTGGTGCAGAGCCTGCTGGGATCAGTAGCAGGGACTGGGGATGGAAGTTTTTAGTCCAACATTAAGCTGGGAAGGTGCTCTGGAATCCAAGAGTGTGGATTCAGGTCTCTGCTCTGTTGCATCCCCCGTGTGATTTTGTGCAGATAATTAAATCTGCATCCTCGGAGGTGTTACCTTTGGGATTTCATTCCCGTTCATCCCTGTATTGGCTCTTCATCTCCTGAGTGGATACAACCACGCGCTCTTAGGAGGTTTCTTGCATTCACCGCTCTGTCAACACTGTCCTCACCAAATAGTTCATCCAGATAGGCTGGAAACTCTGAAAAAGGAGAGAGTCTGGAAGAGGAGCTAATGTTGAGAGGTGCAGTTGAACAAACAAGCTGGTGTGAGTTAGATGATTATCTGAAGGATGTCTGTGTGTTTTTAGAGGATTGGGCAATCCTTGCAGCGAGACGTGGGAGCTGGAGCCGTGCAGACACTGGTTTTTTTGGGGCCAGCTGCCCTTCCCTTCCTTCCCAGCCTCCCCATGACTAATGGATACCCTTTGGCCAGGCCCTGGACTTTGGCTCCTTGTTTGTATTTTGTGCCTGCTTCCAAAGATGGGTGGTTTGGAAATTGGACCCCTCGATGGGAAGAGAGGAGCGAGGGAATATTTCCGAAGCTGCTGTGATCAGTGCTGAGCCCTGGTGGCAGTGACAGTATCCTGAGCTGCACTCGGGGGCCGTGTCCTGGTTATGGAATGAAACCCAAGCCTGCAGACTTGTTTGGAGAAGACTCTGGAGGAGGGAGAATTATCTGGTTGGGAGGGGAGGGATGGTGTTTTTGTGGATTGGACAAACAAAGTACCCTGGATTTCTTGTCGTGGAGCCAAAAGCAAGTGTCCCTGTGTTGATGTCTTTGCCAAATGAGAGAATTCTATTGCTGTCAGGCTTTTAATAAATTCAAAACATGTTCTGTGGAGACTGGTGACACACACAGAGTGATCCAGAAAATAGGAAATGTGTAGCTGGAAAAGTGAAGGGCAGGTGCAGTGTGGGCCATTGCTGTTAGGTTTTATTTTTCTTTAAATTTAAAAATGGTGTGTCCTTGAGTGCATAGAGTAACCTGGAAGAGTTCTGTGTGCTAAAGCAAATTGTTAGCAGGTCTCGTTAACCTTAGGCAGGAAGCACACAGGCAAACAGGAAGCTTTAGCTATTGTTATTGTACAAGTGCCCTTTACAAAATATTAGCAAAAGAAGCTTAATGTGTTTTCCACAAGAGCAGGAGCCCTTCATAGTCTCTCACTGCGAAGAAAAACTGCATTGTCCCTTTTCCAACAGCTTCGGACATACATTGAGACGTTGCACTGCAGAGGCTTGCATTGAGATCTTCAAATATTTACTACTTTGATTATTTTTTTTAAGACGTTGGGATCATTAATTAGCCGTGGCAGTATCTAGCCCTTTGTTTTCTATTGTGTTCATTTGCTGCTGAAAAGGGGGAGGTGGGGGAAAAAAAAAAAAGCCAGCTAGGTCAGTATAGAAAGGGTCGGGGCAGGCAGTGGATGTATTCCTGGCAGCTTTCCACGGAGACAGCGAGCTCGGAGCCAACCATGAAGTCATCGTGAACTCGGGGAGTCTCACTAATCCCAGGCAATGTGTCTTAATTTGACAAAGCAAAGGCTGCTCGATAAACGAAGCCCGGCCAGCAAGGCCGTTCCAGGGGGGTGTTTGTGCAGCTGAGGTCGTGCACGAGGAACAGGGGGATCCAGGAGGGATCAGCCCCGTTTTTGGGTCCAGCTCGGCTCCCCTCTGCCCCGCAGCTCAGGCCCTGCAGTGGCTTGATGTGAAATTGGAGAAACATATGTAGTTTTCTATTTCGGGAAAGTGATCTCAGGGGTTGAATGTGTGTTTTGTTGGCTGTTAAGCTCTGATCTTGCCTGGTGGGGTGGTTTGAGAGCATGTGTCTGTGTGATGGTTAAAGTGTTCTCCAGCGCTTCAGAAAAATAATAATAATGAAAATAAGAAAAAGTCAGAGCTCGGATAGTCATTGTTGTTAAAGGTCTTATTTCTTCAGTCTCAAAATGCAACGTCCTACGTAGCAAAAAACCTCTTAAGTAAATATATTACGTGCATCTTTTACTTTTCCATAATGATAATTGACATTTATTTGAGCTGGTGAGTGGTGCACACAGGGCTTTCCATTGAAGAAAAGAAGCTGTGTTTAAACAACCCTTTCATTGCAATATAGATACATATATGTGAGCACTGTCATTATTAACTTCTTCGAGGTCCAGATGATAATCTTCACTTAATAAAGTTTGTGAAGAGATGGCTGGGAGTCTCTGGGATCCTGGATAACTGTGCTTTGCTGGGGCTGAGGGGGGAGCACTGAAGGAGGTTGTGGTGTTGTGGCCTTAAATTCTGAGGAAAGACAAGACAGAAACCACAGAGGAGTTTGTTGTCTTTCAGTTCTCTTCATCTCATGTTTTACAATCATCTTCAGATTCAGGCTGGGTGTTCAGAGTGTTTCAGCTCCTGTGAACACCATCAGAGATCAGACCCTTGTGGTACCAGGGATGTAATAAACGATCTGTCATCTCCTTTGAACTCTCCCTTATGAGAAACACGATGGAAAGCCCCACGCAAAGCCCTGGTCTCCCGTGAGATTTGGT
Organism: Grallaria varia; assembly: GCA_013396735.1. Taxonomy (NCBI): domain Eukaryota; kingdom Metazoa; phylum Chordata; class Aves; order Passeriformes; family Formicariidae; genus Grallaria; species Grallaria varia. The sequence continues at coordinate 136,857 of VWZG01012818.1, read as the reverse complement.
CTTTGTTCAGCCAGAGCTGGGTAACAATTGCTTCCTTGCATCAATTTGAACCAGATAAGAAAACAGGCATGTTTATGAACTCCTGGGTCGTTTGCAGCCCTGGCAGCGTTTCAGCGTGCACATATATAATACATGTATTCACAGTAAATTCTCAAAAACCACCCCCCTGCAAACAATAACATTCCAGCAGTGTTCTCATCCAGGGAAGGAAAAGAAAGCTGTGTGGCATGAGGTCTGTGCATTGTATGTGTTACATACAGTGCTTAGAAGTATTAGAACTCACAGGAATTTTTTATTCCATAAGGAGGTCTTTAATCTTGTCTTTTTTTTATTTTTTTAATAAAAAAAACACCAAGTCCAAACCCTTACTCTTCTGTAATACCTTGCATATGAAAGAGTCTTAATAAATTCAGGCTTTAAATGCTGCTCTTAAGTAAGAAAGTGGCATTATTATTTTATAGCTGGGAGAAGATCCATGTAATTTGAAGAGCAACATTATTCTAAGAGTTCAGCTGGGCATGCAGCTTTCTGTCTGCCTTGCAGTGAGAATTAGATGTCATATTCCATAGGCATTTTCACAGATCACACTATAAATTATTTATTCTGGACCAGTTCTTCCTCCAGACTTCCCAAACAAATGCTTTTTCCCACTGGAGTGTTCCTCCTCTTCCTTTCACTGTAATCCGTGGCTGTAACAACAGTCTTGGCCTGGAAGGCAGTTTACCTACAGGTTTGCTTTATTTTTGTTGGCTGACTATCTAAATCTGCTTAACGTGAGTAACTTTCCCTGGAAATTCTCAGTGTGCTTTAGGATGACACTGATGGTGTCTGAGTTGATTTACATTATCTCTTTTAAGAGCATTAGCTTGCTGAGGACCTTTTCTCTTATTTGTTTTAGCATTCATGTTCTCCAAAGAGGAGCCTTTTAACTGTGAAATGTAAATAACCTGACAAGGAAGCCTTCAAAAGCAAATGATTCTTTGTCCATGGCAGCGATACCAAGCTTGCCAACTCTGTAACCTTTAAAACAGAGCACTTTTATGCTTGACCTGTCATCTGCCTATAAAAATAATCTTAGATCAGTGATACAGCACTTTCAAGAATGTGTCTGAAGAAAGCAGACACTTCCATGTATGTGTTCTGTCATTGCTCCATTGTGATGGACCATCTGGGGCTGGATTTGGGGTCAGGGCCTGGTGTGGGGAGCTCTGCACTTCAGTGTGCACGCTGATGGGGCCAGATAGTGAGCCTGATGTTATATAAATACATATTGTGCTCTATTAAATCACCTAGAGTTTGTTTTTGCCTTCCCCCGTCCTTTATTCCAGTGCCATTCCATTAAGCTGTTCATTAGATGAAAGGCTGTAATTCAGCCTCCAGTGGATGAAATGTATATGTACTTATGGAATCAAAGACATTCCAAGAAAGGTTGTTTATTTTCTTCCTACCTTCTTTAATTAAATGTCGATGGTAGGATTCTGACTGTCTGCCTCCAGAGTGATGGTTGCAGGGGGATCCAGCATGAGGTGACTGGAGTTTCGCTGCTTGGTTGTCAGAAATGGGAAACCTCATTCTCCTGTGGATAGGATAGTTGGAATTTCATTCCACCACGGCTGTTAATTTAATTTGAAAGTGAAGGGGAAGTTCAATATTTCATATTTCACTATTGCATAACTTCGGATACTATTTTTTTTAGTTATACATCTTATTTGATTCAAGTGGCTCATGCTTGGCTTCAAACTGCCCCTGGAGTTGCTAATCTGGGTTAAAACCTGTGTTTGTCCACTGTCAAAGTGTGAAGGGAAGTAGGAAAGCCCTTCCTGCAGCAGAAGGGGATTGGGAAAAATTTGAGGATGTGCAAAGATATGCCTGTTCTATCCCAAACCCTCCCCACTCCCAAATCCCACTCACATTTATCCATATGGAGTACACATTGTTAGGATGAGGAAGGCAACTTCAACTTCCGCTCACTGTAGTTTGAAACTCACAGTTTTTAAAATATTTAGATGCTCTCCCCTCCTTCCAGCCTTATTTTCCAAGGTGAGCTCTTTCCTCCGAGGGATGAGGCTGGATCTGCACAATAAGGTGTTTTCATCTCTAATGAAAAGTGCTGAGAGGGGGAGAACGTGCCACACAGCACACAGAAAAGTACTTTCCTGTGGTTTCTGTTCTCTGAGATTCCTTCCACGAAACTGTTCTTGGGAGTTTCTGATGCTGTTTTTTTGTTGTATATAAAATGTCAAAGCCAGACTCTTTTGGAAAGGAGAAATATCGTGCTATAATTTTACTTTCAGGTGCCCCCATGGCACCAGGTGTGAATGTAACAGGGGGAGTCTCTGCAGGGATTCCAGTTTGTTTAAGACATTCTGGTTCTGTATATTTAGTCCTGCAGCAGCTCTTCATTTTGTGTATAAGGACAGTTCATAAACAGATGTTGAATCTCAACGTGGTGCCTGCTATTTCCTGTTCTTCCCGACCTGCCTGTAACAACACAGACAAACCTTATTTACACCAGTTAGCCCCCCTGGCAAGTTATCCAAGGAAATGTCCTGTTAACTCTTTCTTTTTCAGGATATGTCTCTTTAAATGTGGATCAAAGGAAACTGAAACCTCCTAAAATGTTAAGAGAGTTCTGATTGCCCAGCCTATCAAGAAACATATTAATTAATTAAAGTAGGTGCTCATTTGCTTTGGCACAACAGAGAAAGAAGGGAGTAGAGTATAAAGAATGATGTCCAAAATGACATTGCACAAATTAACCTTCTGACTGTAATACTGTGCTGATGAAAATCACTCCAGGCTGATTAGGGCTTCACCCACTATCTCATTTGCATGTTGGTTTTGTCTGAAAGGGCCTCTATTTGTATTTGTGTGCATAAAATAGGGACTACAGTTTGGCCTCATTAAGATTGAAACTCTGCTTGGGGGAATATTGCTCAAGAAAACCACATCAGGACAAGCTTTTGAAAATGCAGAGACTGGTTTAGAGCAAGCACTTTAATATATTGAAGCCTCAAGCCCCATATACCTCTGCTCCTGAGAGCTCTACCTGAAAACTCTCAGGGCTGAATAATTTAAGGTTTGGGGCTTTTTTTTTTAATTCTTTCTTCAAGAAATGCTAGTCTGATGTTTTATTTTCTTAAAGTCTGAACTCCACATAACTTTTTTTTTTTTCAGAGCTGTTTATCCTCACTCCAGACATGAACCTTGGAAAGGTGGCAGAAAAAACAAACAGCTGCTGTGTTTTTGGGCAGTCTGCATTCCTTTAAACTCTCTGAGATCAGACTTGTGCTGAGATTTTCAAATTATTTGTCCTAGGGCTTAAACACTTTCACTTCTGCTTAAAAGTCGGTGAGTTTGCCACGGTGGTGCTTGTGAGAGCTGTCATGTAGAGCCTTAATGATTCAAGAACTATGAATATATGATGTGTTTTTAGGGCTTTTATTATTGTTTCATTCAAACTTCGGCGACCTCCCTAATCATCTTTCCATTTTGGGACTCCAGTCCTTTTTTTAACTTAAGTGCCTTGCTTAAGATATTCTGGGAAACTTTGTTTTCATTTTGGTTTGGGGGTAAATTCGATGTGTATAAAAATGTTATTAATGGACAGAGGTGGAGGTGACAAAAGACACTCACATTCCCAAGGCCCAGAGTCAGGAATTGTCTTCTCAAGCTTGGGTTTCCTTCATGAGTGGGACATGCAAGAAGAGCCATTGATCCTGTGGCAGCTCTTTGTGCCCTCTTTATGAGTTCTCCAAAATATGTCCCGTGGAGCAGGATGTAAGAGGAGGAAGAGTCAGGACCATGCAGGCCTGTGTGGTGAGGTGCTAAAAGACTGTTTAATGATCAGGGCCTTCACGTGGGTTTTCCTGTGAGAGATGTGGAGGTGCTGCTCCTCCTTGTGCCTTGTAAGGAGCCGAAATCCCACGCACGCCTTGCAGTGCCTTTGCCATCCGTGGCACTGTGCCGGGCAAGGGGGCCGGTTGTGCCGGGTCACCGTGTCTGTGATACGGGTGACACGCACTGGGCAGGATGCTGAGCCCAAATGTGTGTTGATTAGCAACTGGGATGGAAAAACAAAGCAGTCACTGCAGTTTGGGAGGGCTTTGCACTTCACCAGGCTCCGTCTTTGCTTTGGGCCCTTTTCCAGCAAAGCACTTAAGGCACGTGCTCAAAGTGCAAGCCTGTGCTTAAGTGCTCTGCTGGTCTGGGTCCTTTGTTTGCTGTCCAGGCGTGTTGGTAGGAACAGGCTGTTGGCTGTAGGAGTGTTTGGGGAACTGTTCTTTTTCCTTCTCAGAACGTCTCGGCCACTTACGAAAAGACAGTTTATCGTTTCAGGATGGCACAGGTACCAGTTTGCAGTGTTACTGGAGGTTGTAGGTTGAGGTCAATTGGCACTGATTAGGAAGAAACTGTGTGTATATGGGAAAATCAAGGTCGGTTCACCCAGAGAAGTTTTCGTGTGGTGTGTTGCTCCAACATGACTGGCAGCACTTGTTGTATGACAGAACATCTTCAGAGGTTCAGGTGCTGTGAGTTTAGTCCATGGTATGACACGTTCTTCCTTCTTCCAGAGAATTCTCTTTAAGTAACTACTGCCTTTTGTAATTTTTTTATCTGGATGAATATATATATATATTTATTTATGGTTTTAATTTCTGCATTGTGGAGTTGTATTTCTCTGATTCCTGCAGGACTACAGGTCTCGTGCTGTCCCTCCTCCTCATTCCTACACCGCCCATGGCGAGTCAGGACAGGAGAACTTGGTTCAATCCAGACCGTGGGATTTCTCCCTGTGCCTTGGGAAAGGTGGCCTTTCACCTCTTAGACAGCGGGGAGTTCATTCCCTCGGTGCTTTTCTTTGTCAAGGTGCAAACCACTCGCCACCAGCACGTCCAGCCTGGTGTGTTGGGAGCAGGGACCATCCGTAGGGAATGAGCTGGGCACAGTCCTGCAGTTGGTTGTGCCAACAAGGGGCCTCCATCAGTGCCCCCACTGACCTCAGGGACACCGTTCGTTCGGGTCAAGTTACTCACACCTAAGCCTTTGTAAGACCAAGATAAATAATACCCTGCACAATTGTATTTATCAAGTTTGATCTTAATTTCTCTTATAGAAAAAAAATGTACAAGTTCTCTGTGATCAGTGATCTTTATAATTCCATCAGTTGGGTGAAACACATAAATGTGGAAATTCTCATGGCTTTTTTTTTTTGTCTTTTTTTGTGTTAAAAAACTGTGAACCTTTAAAGAGGGACTAAAGCATTTTTTGCAGGCCTCTGCCACAGGGATTTTGAATTGACTTTTAGCTCTGTGCTTGCAGCATTTACGAGGGTGCTTTCTGCAAGCGTTGCCGTACAATTCGAGTCCCGGGAAAGGGAAAGGCACGTCCTGGTGCTGTCAGAGCCGCACGAGAGGGTTCATTAGAGTTGAGGGTGGTGGTGAACCCCACCCTGCAGGTTCAACCCTCACCCTTTGCCACGCCGGGGCACGGCAAGCCAGGGCAGTGCCCGGGAGGGAGGGCGAGCTCCGGCCCTGGGAGAGCCAGGGATGTGCATTCCCACGTGGAGCTGGTTTGAAGGTCCAAATGAGCATAAAACCCATCGCTGCCCACCTTCCTTGGGTAACAGGCTAAAGCAGCTGGAATTAGGAGAGCAGCACCTGTCTTTGAGCCCTGGGTCGACTCGGGTGGCTGTCAGAATAAGTTGAAGCAGAGTTTATTTTGTGCAGTCCCTTCTGGTTTGCAGTGGCAGCAGAGGAAATAAAAGGGGAGAGGAATCCTAGAACGGAGAGCGTGTGAGCATCCTGCTGGGGATGGGGCTTTTAAATCACGCTCAGTTAATGAGCATTTCTGTGCCCTGGTGTTATTTCTCTCTGTTATTGGCTGGGAGCAGTCTAGATACCCATGTAATGCAGCCTCCCTTTTTATTTTTCTTTTCTTTTCTCTTGGTCCCAGCAATGCTCTTTTTTAGAATGATTGTTTGTTTTGTTTGAATGTTTTTATTGTTGTATTCTGAGGAATAACAGCACTTGACTTATCTACTCTGTAGCCTCCCTTATTTTCTGTATTGATCTCCCATTCCTCTCCCTACTGTTGTAAACAAGCTGAAATGTTTTTTCATTCTTACTTTATGGAAATTTATGTCTACTTTTACTCATTACCATTTTCAGAACCCCTCGTGATTCTGTTTGGAGGGGTTTTCTCTGCTTGGCTTGTGAAATCCCACGGCTATCCAAACTGCACTGTTGATCTCTTTGCTTTTTGAGATTTGCTCAAAAATTTACCCTCTTTTTTTTTTAATATAAGTACAATTACGAAGAGATGTAAATGCAAACCAGTATTGTTATAATTAATTATAGACACTCTAGAAATAGATGCACTGCTACTGTAGTTTAAAGTATTAAAATACAAGCACGTGTGATGGATGAGAAACAAGCCATCCTGCTTTTGCTGTGATTTAAATGATTTGCCTTAAAATCCAACAAAGTGTGTTCAAAAATTGGTAGTAATGACTGTAAATTCTGATGAATAGATCGAGTATTTAAGAATGAGTTGTGATTTTGAGAGTTTACGTGGACTGAGCTGGTTTTTGTGACAGGAGGCAGCAGCACACCTCGTTGCCTGTGCAGGGATCCCTGATGTTCTTGGTTCAGGTGCCCATGGGAGCTGTGTCCTCTCCTCCAGACCTGAAGGTGGTTTCCCCAAGTCAAGGAAGAGTGCTCAGCAGTGGATTTTAGCCTGTGAAATGGGATCAGCCTCCACCAAAAGGCAGTTGTTAAACTTTCTTTTCCTGCAGTACTCTTGGCAATTTCCCTGCTTCTGCTCTGGTTTCACTTAGGCTTTGTCTGGCCACAAGTGCACGGCAGCCGAGGTTCCCCTTCAGCACAGTCTGGCTAAGCTGGTCAAAACTCCCATTAACCCCCAGAAGTTCTTCAGAACTTCATGCTCACACACGTGTGTGTCCAAGCACTGTGCTGAGCCAGACCATGGATGGTTTTGGTGTTAGGAATATGTACATTATTTACTCATGAGTTAGTAAAATGTGTCCTTACAGCAGATAGTGTGTGTATATATAGTGTACTGATACTTTCAGTCTTAGTTGTGTTGTATTTTTAACTGCCTGGATAAGGTAACAGGAGAAAAAAAATGTTTTTTAAATGCAAGCTCTTAATTGAAATAAGTATTTGACTTCCTACTGCAAAGTGGTTTGCTCGAATTGCTGAGCTTGAAAGATACATGGTTTTGTGCTGAAATGGGGCTGGAAGGTTGCTGATGTTGCAGAGGGCAGGAGGGAGGTCCTGGGGCTGCGGTGACAGGGGACGTGAGCTCTGCTTCCAATTTTGCTTTTCATTTCCTTTGCCAGTTTGTGATGATTTTTTTTTTAATATAGATAACCTCTCCTCCACTTATTAAGCCTTTAAAACTTCATACAGTGATTACCTAAAACAGTGATTCACTTTTATGTGTGTGCAGGCTTCTGGTTCCTCTCGTGTTTGGAGATTTAGATGTGGGTGTCCACAGAGGGGTTTTTGACACGTTCAGCATCACGGACTGATGTCCTTCTGCCTGGGTCTGTCTCCACGCTGAGCCCCTGCAGTTCAACATTCAATTCAGGGGTCTGACTCCTGGCCAAATCCCTCAGGTTTTTTTGCCTCTGTTTGCCATCTTTGGAGGGGATGGATTAATATTTCCAATCCCACATGCTATGTCTGATTTGTCTAGACAATACATTTTTTTGTCTAGGGCTGCATCTCATTATGATTTTTTTTTTCAACAATGCCGAAGACAATGGGCTCGAGTCTTTGTTGAGTGTCTGTAATATAATACAGAATAAAATTAATAAAAAAGCTAAGCAGTCTGCTGACTGTTTGCTTCCCTTTGCCTCATGACATGGTGAGGCATATGTGGGTGGATAAAATCATCTTATTTTGTACTTTCTGGTCCAACTCGACATGTTTAACTGAGTGCATCCCTGGTACGAATCCACTGAAATTACCGGATGCACACAAGGGATTAATCTGACTCGAGAAGCTGCACTTGAGATAGATGGTTCCCTTCACGTTTGGTGACACAACTTCTAGGAAAACTGAATTCAGGAGTCCAAGTATTTCAGTCTCTTAAAAAGAATCGAACTCTGATACAAATAGTAGAAACATCCTCTCGTTGTAGTTTGTGTGATCCACCTTCTGTTGTATTTCTTTGGTACTTGCAGTGCTCGATGGATTTATTTGTATTTTTTAAAGGGCAGGTTTAAATGGAGTACAGCAAACACAGACAAGCACATTCTCCCAATCCAAAGTAAACATCTCTATGTGTATAAATACATGCGTATGTGTATTTATGAAAGAGGAAAACATGCCAGTTTTCTTACAGTACTTGTGTATCAAATGTACACTTTCACATCTCTGGCAAGTTGTACAGAAGTTGAATTTTTAAGGTGCCTCATCCAACACAACATTTGTTTTCTGTTGATCCTTCGAGTCTGAGAGTCACAGAAGGGATTTATCTAAATAATACAACATCAGTCTCCCACCTCTCCTGGAGTACCAGAAACACCTACACTTTACATTCCTCAGGGGACTTCTGTGCTCCTTGTGGTGGTTATTGGAGGTCACTCCTCGCTCTGGTTGGGCTGCTCAGAAGGTCGATGCCAGAGTTTAGAGCTTTGAAACCTTTGAAACTATGTAGGCTTTGAAAATGATCCTATTGTTCTTCTCTTTTTCTTTTCAAAGTGGCATCCAGAGTTTAAATATAACGTGGAATCTTGTCAGGGAGTGGCTGCATTCAGAGGAGATTAATTATAGATGTGGGTGGGGAAAATTGCAAATGTGAATTGTATTTTTCATACAATAAAATCTATCCCTCTAAGTGAGCAACTGACGTGCTTAGAAAATTCTGTGAGCTAAAAAGCCAGCCAAAAACCTTCAAGTGTTACAGCACGAACCCCAAATACTAGAGTGGGATTTGAGCTAATTAATACTTTTCCCCCTTTATCTCAGCAAACAAATATTTTAAACAGATTTGAAAGAAAACCTGTGAAATCTTTACACCAATTGTAATACTTCAATATAATTTTTACAACAACAACAACAAAAGGCTTGAAAGGGTTTGGAAAGGTATTAAATAGTCAAATGTATCCTCATTGGGTTCAAGCATCCACCTTGTAGGTCATGAGATGCTCACTGTCCTTTGGAGTGGTGACTCTGCACTGGGGTCTTCTACCAGACTTACTTATAGTCAAGAGAAATCTTTGCTATTAAATCCTTTTTTTTTTTTGAAACTGAAGAGCTGTTTTCTGAGATTCAGTTTTCCTCATCTGATGATCATTAGTATTTGTATTACTAATTTTTTCTCTGCAGATTTAGTGAAGATTTCAAAGTGGGGAGAAAACTTTGCTTTTGCTGTGATGTTTAACTTCCTTAAAGCAATATAAATGGCAGCCAGACCACTTTTAATTATTTGTGATAAATACAAGTGTTACCCAGAGCATGAGGGGGATGAAGCTGGTAGGGTTGCTAACTCTGATTACAGTAATTTCCTTGCTGCCTTTATTCAATAAGTTGAAGTCCTCAGGCATGCAAAGACTGAAAGTCAGGGCCTGTGAGTACAACCGGGATGTGTCAGCTCCTTGTCCCAAACAGGCTTCCCCACCTGTCCTCTTTGTTTGGCCTGTTTAATGTTTGGTTGGAAGAAGAAACCCCTTTTCAGGCAGGACTCACGTTGCAGCGAGACATTCACTTGGGCAGGATTTGAATTCAAAATCCCAGATGTCAATGTGTGGAGACGTTCACTTGGGCAGGATTTGAATTCAAAATCCCAGCTGTCAATGTGTGGGGACGTTCACTTGGGCAGGATTTGAATTCAAAATCCCAGATGTCAATGCGTGGAGACGTTCGCTTGGGCAGGATTTGAATTCAAAATCCCAGATGTCAATGCGTGGAGACGTTTGCTTGGGCAGGATTTGAATTTGAAATCTGTTTTAAATTGAAAGTTTTCAGAACAAAAGGAGAAACTCATTCGATGCTGTGACAGCCACGTTCCATTGTTTCAGGTCTCCTCCTTGCCTTCACAGCATCATAAAGCTTTCTTAGCTCTTGATTCTTTGTAGCTTTAAAGAAATCTGCCCAGCAGACCACGGGAAGGGACTTTATCCTGCTCCACGCTGTTCCTTTTGGGATCTGACTGTACCCTGTCCTCGCTTCTGTAGGACTGAGCCTTGGTACAGCCCTCAGCAGGTACAGCTGGTTTTAGTTCATCCCCACTGGACTGAGGTCCAGGGAACACATCCTGTGATTAAATGTCTCACTGTTAACGATGCCTGCAAAATTAATTAAGATCAAGAGTTTAAATTGGTCTCTGAGCAGCTGGGATGAACGAAGCAGATCCTTTTGCTTTGCAAGCAAGAGCAAAGCTCCCATTCCCTCCAGGGTGGCCCAGACAGGGTTCTCTGCCCTTAAAGCTGGTGACTGACTCTTTTTCCAGGCTAACTGGTATTGTACCAACCCTTACGTGGTCACTTTTGAGGAAAGAAAGGTTGCTTTTAATAACTTTTAGCTAGTAGGACTTACCTATTAGCCTGTTCAAAATTAGGGTGACTTCCAGAAGACAACTGTGGTTATGAAGTTCCCCCCCAAGCTGTATTTTCATAGCAGGTGTTCTCCCAGGCTGGACAGAATCCCTGCAGAGCTGGGAGTGATGTCCATGATCCCTTTATCCCATTTGGAGTGCGGGAGGTGGTGTCAGCAAATAATTGACCACGGTGGAAAGCTCTGGTGGCTCCAAAGAGCTGTGGGGAAGTTTGTTGTGACCTTTCTTAGACCATGTGTTATTTCCCATTTTTAATGAATGCATCTGATTTCCTGCTCTCCAAGAAGTACAGCAGAGTGAGAGAGAATACTCGGAGTGGGGCAGATGGTGTGGGAAGAGCCACATTCCAACTCACCTTGAGCACCTGAGTGAGCACAAGTCCAGTTGCCCTGGATCCTTTGGCAGCGTAGTGGGGGCAAATGGTTGCTTGCAGAGAGCAATTTGGGAATTCTCAGTGTGTGTTCAAGCCCAACGGAGGTTCTGGTCGTACAGGACTCCAGCACATCCACAGCTGGTCCTCAGCAAGGGATGTGCCAAAGCTTGGAGCTGGAGAGCGAGAGGAAGGGTTGTGCAGGATGCTGGAAGGAACACTGGTGATTGGGATTTTCTCTTGTTGAGGCTCTTGGATGCAAGTGGGATCCTATAGTTCTTTGTAGACTAGGATTTGAAAGAAACTCTAAACATAACCATGTTCCTGTTGAAAATCTGGTTTAAATAGAATTTTTCCATACACAACGGTTGGGGTTTTTCTCAGTAGGAATATTCTAAGCAAAACTTTTTGTTCTGAACAGAGGAAGGAAATCTTTCATTTCATTGTATTGGGAATATGCTTGAGGAAAAGAGTCTTTAAATTCATGGTGTTTCAGCCTGGCTAAATATGGCTCGTGCTGCTGAGGGGTTCCACACCACAGCTTCTCGAATCCTCGTTGGATTAGGCAGCTGGGAGAGGATTGTTGCCTCAAGGATTGCCTGTTAACTGAGCACCTTTGAACCCAGTTGATCCTCACTGTAAAATGAGAGGAACATTTCCTTCAATCCATCTGGTTCATCCAGCTTCAGCCAGCACAAGTCTGGTGTTTATGGCCAAATAATCGAGGCGATGCTGCCAAAGAGTTAGGAAAAATGGAATACACCCCAGCGAATATCGGTTCTGTTTCTGTTTAACGTCTGCCCTTCATCTCGTAACATTTAGGAGCTGCTGTGAAATGTCAAATTTTCTCCTAGCTGAGGCTCTCTTTGTGGGTGCAGTGACTTGGTCTGTACCACAGTGTCTTCCTGGACACAGTTTTCCCAAGTTGGGAGTTGTGCTTTCATTTCCTCGGGGTGATGCTCTGGAGGAGAATTTCTGAGCAATTTTTTTGTAAAGTTACTATAAATCTATATAATATATATATCTGTGCCATTGGCCTCAACAGTGACAACCCATGAATGAACTGCTCTCTCTACGTGTGCAAAGAGCTCCTCGGGATATGCAGATTGAGCATCTGTGTGTAATTGGTAGAGCACCTCATCAGGAAGGGGGCAGGCGTTTGGGTTCCACACATGCAGGTGCTTTTGAAGCCCATGGTGATGTTAATCCATCATTTTGGACATCTCCAAGAAATTCCTTTGTCTTGAACTATTATCTAAGAGAGCAGAGTTGTCTCTGCGGTGTAACACTTGCCCTTGGGTACCAAGGATTTGGGTAAAGCCATATTGCTCCATTATATGCAAGAGTGGAATTAGGAGCTTAAATCCCAGAGAGGTGCAAACGCTTGGACTGTGTTTCCAACAAGCATTTTGAGATCCTTGATGTCGCCATGGAACTAAAAACTTACTGACATAACGTGTTGGTGTTTCAGCTCAGATTTGAGGTTGGGCTTTTTATCAAAACCTTCCACTGAGAGCTCTGCCAGTCAGTTCATTTGGGGCTGTCCTTCCCAGCTCGTTTTCCATACCGTGTTTAAAAATTCCACCAAAGACCATTTATTTATCCTCCTCCTGCAGGCGCTTTGCATTTAGAGATCTGCATGGTGTGTTCTTGTCCAGCCCTGTCCTCCCAAGGAGCTCCAGTCTGTTGGAATTCCGTGGGTTGGCAGAGGCTGCTCCGGGCCATCCCCAGGTCCACTGGGGTGATGTTCCACAGGGGGAGCTCTCTGGGAGAACTGGCCCCATTTAAAACATGCTCTTTGCAGCCTTTTTCAGGGTGTGGCATTAGTTCATAGCTTCGATTTAATTAGAAAAAGACACACTCGGTTCTGATGGTAATTTGTTATGATTTGGTATTTCCCATATTTGGGAAAATTTGATGCATTGTCATTTCACTCTTGATGTCTAAATTTTTCCTAAAGTGATGAAGTGCTTTTTATTTCAAATACCCCATCTTTATTTTTCCTTTTTATGAGGGGTTTGAACTGATTTGGGGAAAATGTTTATTTTTTCCCCAGTATTTTCTTCAGCCTAGAATTTATTTATTCACCCAGTTTTTGTCAAAGGTCCTAATTAGATTTCTGTGTCTGGCTTTGAAATCCTTAGGAATTGGAATTTCTTATATCAACATTGTCATTGCTGTAGTTACAGGTCATGTGCTTTTCTGTTTTCAAACCAGACACTGAATGGTGATTGTTTGATCTGTTCTTTAACTGTTTTTTTAAAAAAAAAAAGAGGTGACTGTGTCAAAGTTGTTTTAAGAGCAGCCCTGTAATGATCTCTACAGTAGAGGGATATATTCCCCCCAAAAATGTTAATTAATTCTGTTGTAGCAAAGAGCAAACAACACACCTTTATAACCAATGGGATGTGAATGAACATCACCCATCACTCTGATAGAACAAGATGAAATAAAACATGATGCATTAAAATCTACATTTCTGTCCTAGATGAGAAAATGAGAGTTCAGGGAATCCAGTACCACAAAAAATGGGTTTTGGTTCTCCTTGTAAATGCCCAAAACGTGGAATATGAGTTCCAGATAATTTTCCAGCTATGTGGAAGGGCTCCTCCTGTTCTTATTTGGCTTTACTGTGTGTGTGATATCAGTGTCCAGGAGCCTTAGCTTTGGTTTGTAGATTGTAATACAGCATTTTTAACACACCTGAGTTCACTGACTTCTCAAGCACGATTTAATACTGATCTAAGATGATTCCTGGTGTCCAGACAGAAAACAATCTGCATGTAATAAATCTTCAGGAACATTACTTGTATTTTGGGAGGAATGGGAGACTGGGGATACCAATAATTTTGGGAGCAAACCCATCCTGTGTGTTGGGACAGACCTTTCTGCAGGGGTTGTGGTGTTTTGTGTGCGTTCTGCTCCCGCAGTGCAGCCTCAGCTCAGCAGGGATGAGGCTCGACCAGACCTGATCTCCTGTAAATTGCAATTTGGTTTGTAAAATAAGAAGTAGGAAGCTTTTTAAGGTCATGCTGTGTGCAGAGCAGCTGGAAGAGCAGCAGTCTGAGCTGCGTGCTGAAGAGCTGCTGTGCCCGTGCTCTGCTGTCCTCTAGGCAAATGCATGGCCCCTTCTTTGACTGATTTATGCAGTAGAGTGGCCAGAGCAGGGGTTGTTTCAGCAGAGAAGAATCTTAAACACAAGGTCCTTTTAAGGTCCTCAAGACGTGCGCTCCAAAGAGTAACCAGTTTTTTTGATGTTAGCGTTGTGCCCGGAGTTTTCCACCAGTTTGGAAGAGATCCTTTTGCTTGAACTTGTTCCTAGTCACAAGTTTAAACCCAAATGCCTTCCCTCGCCTGATTGTGTGCCCGTGTTGTCTCTTTTGTAGGTCCCTCTGCACAGTCGTGTGCAAGTGGACGTACACGTCAGACAGAGGTTGGGATGACACTTTCTGGGAAACGATTGGTTTGGAAGATCTGGCGAAGGATAAGTACGAAAAAATAGGTATATCAGGGTGTTGTTTTATTTATATATATGGCCATATTATTTAAAAGTTACATATGTATAAGATATACTCACAGATAATATGGATGGGGCTTGGAGCAAGCTGGGCTAGTGGAAGGTGTCCCTGCCCATGGCATGGATAGGATAGGCTTTAAGGTCCCTTCCAACCCAAACCAGTCTGTGATTCTGTGAATTAAAGATATGTACGTATCAAAAGATGTTTTGCTGTATAATCTGCAGAAATGTAGCAGGACTTGCTGTCCTTCAGGTGGGCTGCTGAGAAGGTTGGATGCCCACAGAGAACGGGTTTCCTAAAGATACTTTTTACCTTGCGTTGTCATGAAAAATTGTTTCAATTTTTCATCTTCTACCCTAAAAAGGCCTTTTTGTACTGTTCAGTCTCCACAATAGAGAAGTCAATAGAAACCCCAGCAATGGAATCCATGAAGGAAACACTCCATATGGGTATATTAGATGGCAGGCTACAGAAAAAAGCCATGATTTATTGCTGTTACTGATAGCATGATTTGTGACCTGTAACCAATCTCCCTTATAGTAATTTTCACAAAAAGTGCTACTTCTGCTTGTTGTTATCTTTATATATTTTTTTCCACTCTCAGAGCCCGAGTTTAATTAGAATGGTAGCCTTGCTAATAGCAATTCCTACAGCAGATATTCATTAAAAGTCCATAACGTTAATACACCAGAAAATTTCCAGGATAACTTTATTAGACTTTCCCTGTTAACTTAATGGACTTTTAATGGATGTCCTAAGCAGACATGTCATTAACAAGAATATTACCAGACATGAATTAAAATATGCTCATTCATCAAAGTTAATTATCTGAAATTTCCTTTGATTTTTTTTTTTTTTTAATGTCTGGCACTTTGAACAAGTTTGTACAGCAGTTTAAATGCAGCAACACAAAATGGAAATGGTGGAGGAAGGACTGCAGTGAAATGGAATGGAATGGAATCTATAAACTTCCCTGATCGTCACATAATATGCTATAAGTCATTTTTCAGGTTATCAGAAAACGATGCTTGAAAGGTTCCTTGAATAGATTTCAGCTTTTCCCCTGCACCTGAAACTGCTCATGCAGAGGCAGAAAACCTCTGAGGACAGTGAGGCTTTTTTGCTTCCCGAGGTTTGGGTTTGAATGCAGCTCTTACAACATCTATCACATGTGGCTTTTTAGCAAATCTTCAACAAGTTAAAAGAAGACTGGCAATAAATACATGTTTTTACCAGAAAATTGAACATCTTGCCAGCTGGTGGTCTCACGGAAGAGTATTTTAAAAATAAATTATTTACGAAGTGTAAGCTAAGGCTTTAATACAATATTTATGCAATGCATTTCAAGGACAGTGCAAAGCAATTTGCCATTTTAAGTAACAACATACATGTTTGAAATGATAAAGTAGCCATTAATAAAAAGGGCCTTTAGCTGTGATGGAAGCCTCGTAGCAGTGATCTATATATGGCTCAACGTTCAGCAAGAGAAAACCCATTAATCTGCAGCATCAGGCTGCCATGGTTGTTAAAACACAACGTTCACAGGATAAATCAGGAACTTCTGTTGGGTGGTGCTCGGAAATGTTTTTTGTGAGTTCCTTGGGAAATTGTGTTGTTTTTGGGAAAGGAGCACGGAATATGAGTGTGGAATCCCTGGGTGAACTTCAACTGGAACTGGAGAAGCACAGTCTGACCTCCAGGACATCCCCAAACCTCGGGGCAGAGCTCGGGGCTCCTGCAGAGCAAACTCTTGTGCTCACCTGGAGAAACCCTTTGGTTTCCACGCTCCGGGGCCCATTCCCTGGGCTGTATCCAAAGCACAGGACACTTTCTGTCTCATGTAACGATGCTGAAACCCGGCCTTGGGGAGGGTATGTGCTTATTTCCCTGGCCATTTGCTCAGCCTTGCCTTTTTTACATCAGGAGGCGTTGCCTTCGTTCTGTTGAGCTGTGTGATAAACTCAGGGAAGAGCAGGAGAGTGTCCTTCATTCCTGAGCCTGTGGAGATGGAATGAGGAGCTCTCTGTGCCAGTGTGGGAGCCAGACAGCAACCACTTCATTCCTCCATCTCCTCCACTGCACCTGCTGGAGCCTCTTGGAAGGGTTTGGCTTCAGGAGGAGGCAAAAGACACCAAAACAAAGCACCTCTGTGCCTGCCCAGAGGCTGCTCCAGCTGTGGAAGTGCTTTGCTGAACAGGGGCAAATGGGAATGGTAACATCATTCCAACGGAAGTTTGGGGTTTTTGCTTGTTTTCCTAAGTGTTAGACTTGGGAAGAGTGCTCTGAATCAGCTCAGCTTTGCTCTGTTAGTTTAAATGAATCAGGACAGTGTAGGTCCATCTACCCGGGGAGGTGGCGTGGAGCACTGGAGCTGGAATGCCCTTGGATAGTGGGAGATTCCTTCCTACGGATCCCAGGTTGGCAGTGGTGGCAGGACACCATCCCTCCTGCCAGGTGTCACAGGGTCACACCTGGCACAGGCTCAGCCCAGGGTGGATTTATAGGATTGCTCTGGGATTCTGCACCATATGGGAATGGGCTCAGCTGCTGGAACTGCTGCCCCAAAGGTGGGAATTGGTGTGAGCTCCTCATGTGGACGGTGGGTGCTTCCAGGAGGCCTATCAGAATAACCCCCGGCTGGCAGGGAGCTGTTTGGAGCAGTGGGATTAGCTGGGCTGGGGATTAAGGACTTTGGGTTTGTCAGATAACCCAGGTAGGAGTGGGCTGGGGTGATACTGTGCATGCTCAAAACCTCCTCCGAAAATGAAAACAAAACCAAAAACCTGACAGGCCTGAAGTAATGCCACTGGAATTTCCTTTTCTGTTCTCAAGCTTGTTTCTGTGTGTCTGCTCGGGGTTTGTTTCACTCAAATACAAGGGTGTATTTTAGTGCCTGCACATTCCCCTTGCAAAGAGAGACAGTGGTGTTTTCTTCTCACTGATCTCTCCCAGAAGATAAGCAGGCTTTGAGTCATCATTTCTCTGTAAAAAGGAAAATGTCCCAAGATAAAATTAGCAAAATTTTCTCACCGTAACAAAAGTAAATACAGAGTTTAGCAGTGTAAAATAGGCAGAAAAGATTTTTATTTTTTTTTTTTTTTAAATTCTCTAATGAAATCATTATTGTTTTCAGTCAGTCGGAGCTACGGGTGAATAGTTACAACTAGACTTCTTTTTTGGAAGTACCTTTAACTTTCATGCCCCTGGAAATACTTACGGGAGTTATCTGAGAACAACTTCATTAATGCACATATATCTTTATTCTGATAAACACACTTTTAAACATCACTTTTAGAACTTCTTGCCCTTTGAAAATGTATTTACTGTAATCAGAGTGGTGCTTGTGGTTCCAGGGAGTACATTCCTCTTGGTTTCAGTTTAACTTAGCCCGTGACCTCGTTGATAAGGGAGACCCTTCAGGCTCTTCCCCAAACCTGCCCCACGTCAAGGCGTGGGTCCACCTCTGAAAATTCCCAGGCCTTTGCCATTTTAGGTTTCTCAGAGCACACCAGCCTTTCAGGGAATCCTCTGTACACTGAGAATTTACTGAACAGGTTTCTGAAGGTAATGAGTCTTATCTGGAGATACTAAAAAATTTATCACTCCCATTAATTTGCCCAACAAGAGCAGAAGATGACTTGTATTCAAACCCCCTCTGAAAGTGGTGTGCACTACAGGCATTAGCATTTATCTGCTGTGGTGAAAGCACATGATGAGTATCTCTTTGTGGTATTATAAAACCTAGAAAGACATTAACAATTCCTTTAAAATTTCATGTCCTATAGACCTCTTTGGGCACTGGAGCATATATTCCATTTGGAGGAAAATGCCTGATAAATTTTCACCACAGCCTTC
Source organism: Grallaria varia (assembly GCA_013396735.1). Taxonomy (NCBI): domain Eukaryota; kingdom Metazoa; phylum Chordata; class Aves; order Passeriformes; family Formicariidae; genus Grallaria; species Grallaria varia. The sequence goes on along the minus strand of VWZG01012818.1, from coordinate 118,527 downwards.
TACTTCAGGGGCTACTTAAGGGACCAAATAATGATTTTTTTTTTTAATTATTTTTATTGAATGGTAATATTTTAAACCAGGTCTTTTTGGGGTCGAAGATGGTGAATGTTGCAGGTGCTGCAGAGTAGGTGTTACTGAGCTGGCTGGGACTGACTTTAGAGCCCCAGCACTTTGCAATCCCCTGCCTGCAACTCTTCCCTTAATTCCAGGAATTTGGGGACTTGATGTTTTCATGTTCCTGGACACTTCTGAATGTCCTGAAAAGGAGGATGCGTGTAATTGGAAGACAGAACGTTCTTTTCTGGTGCTCTTTCATTTGTAGTACTTATTAGTAAGTTGATGATACAGAAACCATGTTACTTATATGAATAGTTACATTCCTGCATGTGCCAGTGTCTCTTTCCATGTACAAAGCTAGTAATGCTCACTTTTTACACTTAAATAGAGTCTGCTTAGGTTTTGTATTTTATCAGAAGTAATCAGTTTTAATACTTGGAAGTTCTGCTCATTTATTTACACTTAGGCTGAAAATGGGAGCTTGAGTCTGGGCTGGGGGAATTAAGTCAATATTAAGTTTAATGCTACAGCAGCTGTGAAGGGAATGGTCAGTGCATTTGTTCTGCCAGTTTTCTGTCTCCTCCAAGGCCTTTGATTGCCAGATGCTCGGAGCATATGAGGGATTTCCTTGAAGGCTGAGAGAAAGGGATGATGATTTTTTTTCCTCCTAAAGCTGGATTGCAGCAACAAGCCTTAAAATACTCTGCAAATGGTAGGGAATAATGAGTAAAGGGATTCTCTTAAATATGAGATACCTTTATCTGTCTTTTCTTCTGTCTTTTGCTATACCCCAATAAATTACAACACATTACAATTTCAAGCAAAACTAAAAGAATGACTCAGAGGATATTTACACTTACATGCTGTCAAAATCTGTGGAATTTACAAGGGGAGAGCATTCCAAATCTGCTCACATTTCTCTGGCTCCTGCCATTTCAGCCTGTCCAAGAGCTGTAGCAGCTGCAAAGGAGCTGAAACTGGCCCAGTGCAAAGAGGTTTTCAGGTGTCTCCTTTCTCACAGCTTTGGGTGTTATTTCGTCACACATAATTCAGCAGGAAGAAGTTGGGAGGAGTTTTTCTCAGGAAAGCTACACATTCCTGTGATTTCAGTTTTATTTTATACTTTCTCCATCCTGAGGTCACTGAATAGTTGAGGTTAGAAGGGCCATCTGGAAATTATCTAGTCCAGGTCCCACTGCTCGAAGGAGGGACCTACAGCAGGTCATTCAGGGCTGTGTCCTGTAGAGGTTTGAGTATTTCCAAGGATGGATTCTCCAAAATCTGCCCAGGCAACGTGTCCCAGTGCCTTGAGCATAAACCCCATTTTTATTTGGTTGAAACACTCCTGTATTTCAGTCTGAGCGTGTCACCACTTGTGGTGCCCCTGAGAAGAGCCTTGCAGCATCACCTCTGCTCCCTCCCTCCCACTTCTCTCTGCTGTGAAGGAGCAGGGTGGGCCATCCTTTCGTAGCTCAGGCAACTCAGAGTACAAGTCCAGATCTTTCAGAAAATAATAATAAAGGAATTTCCCGCTGTCCCCCTATAGAGTTCTGGTCTCAGACTCTGCTTGCCTGGGGAATCACATTTTCCTCTACTCTGGCAACACTGGGGACTTGTGAACTCTCTGTTATGAAAAACAAGGGCTTTTTCTTTGAATTTCTATTTTTAAATGGCATAGGAACTTTGAGCCTGTTGTGATAGTTTGATATTCAAATTTCTGAGGTATTGTCCCTTTCTTATTTTTCATACAGTTCTAAAAAAAAAGGACATTTCTCAGAGTAGTTCTGGTTCATTTCTTCTTTTTACCTGACTCTGCCTCTCCCTGGTCTCGATTTGTTCTTCATCTTTGGGTTTTTTTGTTGTTTTGGCTTCAGCCTCATGCTGAGAGGACTTCTAAAACAGCGCTGTCTGCTTTATGAGTCAGGATTCACAAAACCAGAAGGACTGTTTCAAACAATTTGCCGACTTCCTGCGAGTCAGAGGCTGTTGGACTCCTTAAAATTAACGTTGAAGCAGCTTAAAGTGTATCGTCGAACCAGTCTCAATTTAATGATTTCCTGTGATGGAGAGCCCACTTCAGGCTCAAAGGTTGTTGATTGTTAGTTGCTGTCACGTCTCAAAATGCACGAATTAACTGAAGAACACACTTAATTTGTCATCTGCTGCCTGGCAGACCAGAGGGATGCTCTTGACCCTCGCACATTGAGATTTCCTGCATTCCACAAAACCCCTGAGCTGCTGGAGGCTTCCCCCCAAACCCTTGGGCGACCCATTGAACTTCTCAGTCCTTGCCGTTGCCTTTCTGACTCATTCCTGGGCCCTTCATAGCATCAGTGTCTTCTCAGTACAGATATTAGAGCTGGATGCTGTGAGAGCGTGGTGGGGAAGGAGCCTGGGCTGGGAGATTCACAAGTGTCCTTTCAGTAGCTGAGAAGGTTATTCTGGGTCTGTCAGTTCTTTCAGTTCTGACCAAGGGGTTGCTGTTTCTTCGAAGAGGAGTTTTTATCACGTGAATTATTAAAAAGCATCCAGTAAAAAAAAAAAAATTAAGTAATAATCTCTAATTAATAGAAGCTGAATTGCCTGTGCAATCTTAGTGTACTATACCAAACCAGAGCAACTCTGAAGGTATGTCCTGTCATCCACATGGATGATCTTTGTATTTAGAGAGTCTCCTGGGAATATTGTACTGTAACGTGCCAGAAATGTAAATTGTCAGCCTGTTGTTTGCAACAGAAAAAGCGAGATCAGGTAGCTGAGTCTGGATGCAAATACATTGCACTTAGTTCTTTAGGAAGACATCCAAGTGTGTGTTGTGTCCCTTTAGGAGGACATCACATGTGTGTTGTTGTGTCCCTTTAGGAGGACATCACGTGTGTGGTATGTCCCTTTAGGAGACATCCAAGTGTGCGTTGTATCCCTTTAGGAGGACATCACGTGTGTGTTGTGTCCCTTTAGGAGGACATCACGTGTGTATTGTTGTGTCCCTTTAGGAGGACATCACATGTGTATTGTTGTGTCCCTTTAGGAGGACATCACATGTGTGTTGTTGTGTCCCTTTAGGAGGACATCATGTGTGTGTTGTTGTGTCCCTTTAGGAGGACATCACGTGTGTGTTATGTCCCTTTAAGAGGACATCATGTGTGTGTTGTTGTGTCCCTTTAGAAGGACATCACGTGTGTTATATGCTCAGAGCAGGGGGCCAGGCTCCGCAGGAGACATTCATTCTGCACTGGTGCCCTGAGATCCAAACCTCAGCCATGTCTATCACGACGTGCCTCACGACCCAGTGATGCAGAATGCTTCCTCCTCTTCTTCTTCTGACCTTTAACCAGGGAATCTTCTCCTTTATCTGTGGGGCATCTCTCTTGCCTTGGGCCGAGAAGGCCAGGCAGCTTTGCTGAAGTCAACACCAACGGTCTGCTGAGCAATTTTACTGTTCAGGAGCTGCCTGCACACAAGCTGCTTGATGTTGCCAATATTTTGTAGCCCGGTATGTCTGCCTGAAGTACTTAGGTGGTGGAGATGTACTTCAGCCAAAGGCATAGGCTGTGTGGGACATTGGGATGGAAAGGACCCAAATTAAGTTTGCCCCAGGCCACTGTGGCAGTTCGTGCGGACAGAGATGGATTTTGGACTGAAGAAGGCCAAAGTGATTTTGTTTAACCAACTGGTTTTCTCACTTCTAAATTAACTAGCCTATAATATCACATTTTGGGTTGGTTTTCCTCCATGAAAATGCTGCAGTCTCTACCTGCCAACTGGGAAGTTTTATGGAGGGTATTTGCAGGTTAAAAAAGCCCCAAATCTCACAGTTTCTGACATCCTTTAACCGCCATGCACTCAGTGCTGAGAAAAAAATTAGTACTACAGTTTTATAGTCTACATCATTGTCCTGCTTCCTTAGCACTGTTTTGGCTACTCAGCTGAGTTAAAAACTCCAGAAAAGCAGCTGTACACGTTGCAGTTAAATGTGAGTATTGTATGTACTTGAGAGGGGTGTTTGACAATATGTTATGTATGAGATAGAGTTGGGATGATGTACAGTGGTTGTATTATTTGCAGACTCTTGGAATTGTGCGAATTATTATAAAACACAGAAATTGGAGTGTAATGAACAAACATCAAGGGGGAAAATCTTTTACGTTGCTTATTGCAAGATCCTTTTGAATGGACGGTGCTTCTTGTTACAGAGGTTTCCTTTGATTCCTATTTAGCACTGCCCTGTTTAACTGGATAATTCTTCAGTGCATGTTCTATGTCACTTATTTAACAGGATATCTGGTTTTTGTATGGTCTTCGAAATCAGAAAGCATTTCAATTGTCCAGTCTGGGGGGCTTTGAAACAAGGATGGGACGTACATTGGGTTGGGTTTCTTTCTGAGGCTGCCGGGATTTCAGTGAGGGATTGATACACCCAGACTCCAGTTTGCTTGTGTCAGCAAGGGAACCTCCTTTGGGTTTGATTACTTTGGAATTTTTAAGCGCTTACACAGCCAAATACAAGTGCTTATGAACTAGTGCACTATGAAGTGCAGCCCGGAGAGATGGAAAGCTCTTTGGGTGAGTGCATCACATCTGAGTCCTGCTGTGCTCGGCTTTTAGGTTTAAAAAGGGCTACATCCCCAAGCACCTTGTTCTGTTAAACATTAGTAAGCCAGTACAGTGAATTTTGCTCACTAAAGTTGACTGGAGATGTATCATCTGCCCGGTGTGTTGTGTCTGGTCAAATGCTGGTTCCTGTGGGACCCACCTGAAAAGGTACTGCAGAAGTTCTTTAAACAAAGCTTGATCAGAGCAAATTCTAACATAAGTCCTCGAGGAAGGATGAAAGGGGAGGAAGAGATTCAGACAGCTTTTTCCTTCTGTAAACTCGCTGCTTTGCAGGGGGAAAAAATAGCTGGAAATAGCCTGTCTCGTCCCAAATGAAAGGCTGTGGATTGCAATAGTGAAACAGAAAGTGCTGCAGCTCCAGCCCTTGTGGGTTTATTTGGTCAGCTCTAATTTTGGAAGTCGTCATAGCAAAGGTAAATGGCTCTCACAGGAGACTTCTGTAAACAAAGGGCTCCATCCATTGACTTTGGCAGGAGCCTTGAAGAGTTTGGGGCCGTTCAGTGCCTCCTTTATGCTCTGTGCAGGCAGCTCCCCCTTCCCTCCAGCCCCTCCAACAGCTGCTTTTGCCCCGGAGGTTGGAATTAGGGGTGGCAGCACTTGCTCTCAGTTGCTGGTGTGTGGCTGTACAGTCCCTCTGCGTTCATAGTTGCTGTCCCTTGATTTCTAAAGCCACTGGATTTTGCCCAGGTAAGACTCTATTCCCTCCCTACCCTCCCTGTTTGGTCCTGGAGCGCAGTCTGGTCCTGGGGCACAGTCTGGTCCTGGAGCACAATCTGTTTCAGACACTTCAATTGTGCCTCCTCGCTGGTCGCTTTTTGTGGTTTTTATTTTATCATTTAATAGCTTGACACCTACAGATCACAACCATACTGGTGCTTAGCTGAGTTTTCTAGTTTTTCGGCAGAGATTGAACCGTGAGAACTCTCATTGCCCTCCCGGGTAGTTCGGTGAAGTCCATTCCACACCTACTCACTCCCCACTTGCGTGGGTGGGGAAGCAAATTCTGTGATGCTGGAAAGAGTGGCCGTGCAGGCCCTTTTCCCAAGCCACTTGTGAACACTTTGTGTGGCTGCAGCAGAGCTGTCACTGACCTGTGGAGCTGGGAGGATGAAGTAGAAGGGGCAGAGTGGAGCACCCATTTTCTGGCACCCGTTTTCCACACTCCCTGGCTGTTGGGTGACCCCGGAGACTCCCCATGGCCATCCCTTCTGACTGCTGTCCCTGCCCAGGTTGTTGGGAAGTGCTTTCATTCAAGAAATATTTGATTTCTAAAGCAGATGGGGCAGACTCTACTGGTAATGATTTTTTTTTTTTTAGATACAAGGTGATTGTGCTGCATCTTCAGATCACAAGAGACCCATCCCTGCGTGTCCTCCCACACTTCATGCCCATGTGGGATAGCAGTGCTGCTGGTCATTCTGCTGTACAACCAGTACCAAAGGAATATCTAGGCTTGTTTTTCTCTGCTGCTGTAGAAAAGAGGATTATCTGTATCTCTGAAATTGCTCCCTCAATGCTCATTAACTAGAAATAGAGTAATTGAGAGGCTGGTACGAAAAGATTTTGTCTAATAGTAGCCCTGATCTCTAAATAAGAGTATAACTGCATAATAATTACCCACTGAAATGTTTGACTAGTCTGACTGATAGAAACAAGCCAACCGTGGAATGGAGTGCCTGGAAAGAGGTTTTATTTCAGATTAATTTCCTCTCATGCTGTACATCCATCATATTTGTGTGCTTTCAGAGTCAGGCAACTGATTGTGAAGAAATAGATGTGGGTTTAGCTGCATGAACTCTTTTGAACTTCCTCCCACCTGCAGGGTCTTTGAATGTCAGGAGAAGCAAAGAGCTTTGGTTTGCTGGTATTTTGCTCTAATGTCTTAGAAAAAAAACATAAAGGTAATAAAAAATTGTCTTAAAGAGAAACATCCTGCACTCCAGTTTATTGGGGAAAAATGCAGAAGACCTGTGAATTTAATGCCATAACCTTCTTCTCATCCAACAGGTGGGATAACTGCATTTCTAGAAGTTGGTGCTCGTGGGCATTAGTGTATTGCTGATACGCTGGGATATGCTGTTCTTCTTAATTCATGTCTGCTGTGGAGGATGTTTTATGTCCTTTCTACCCATCAGAACGTACTTTTTAGGTGTAATATTCTCAATGGAACTTACAGGCTTGTGTTTTATAAAGGAGCTCTGCCGACTCTGCCCAGATGTGCTGAATTTAGCAAATGCTCCAGATAATGCACTAAAAAAAAAAGGCCTGGCACGGGCAGGGAGATTTTTGGGAGCTCCCACCGAGCCTTTCTCTGCCTCCCACCCCCAAACCTTGAGATAAACAGTGGGGTGTGTGCATTCCCAGGAGCTGCTGCTCTGCCTGGTTGTCAGCAGCCTCAGAGGAGGCTCTCGGGGGTTTGTCCTTAAATTCTGATAGTTAATGAATTTCCATCTGCGTATCTAAGCTCGGAGCAGCCTCTGTCACCAGGATTTAATGACTGGAACAGGGGACAGAGCGGGATGTGTGCACATGCAGGCAGGACCTGCCCCTGGGCTCCCTGGGGCCAGGGCTGGCAGGGAGGGGTCGTGTTCTTGCCTTCTCCACGCTGCATGAGGCCAGGGAGGGCTCAAAAAAGGGATTATTTAAGTCTCTGCGGGAATACAGCTGCAACAGGAGGAATTTGCTGCTTAAGCCAGTTTCTCTTTCAGAGTTTCTGTTGCTATAGCCACGTTATTCCTCGTGGTAACTGCTGGAAAGGATGGGAATGGGGAAAAAAAAAATCAAAATTGGCCCGTTCCTTGTGCAACAAGTGCATTTGTGAGCATGGACTGAGCTGAATCCCCTTCCCACGCCCGGGCAGGGGCTCGGGCAGCGACTGCCCCAGAACGGGGGATTTCTGCATTTCATCTCTCCTGGGGAAGTGCCAAGCAGAATTCAGTTGCTTGTGTGTGTGGCTAGATAGGACATTGAATGCTTTGGGACTTGTAAACTGCTGTGGGATGGTCTGATCCAGCCTGGCTGCGTTTGATGGACGGGCAGATGATGGGAGATCCTTCCTCGTCCCACCAGGTCTTCGATGCCCTTCTTTGTTTCGTGTATCCCGGGCCAACTCCAGGGAGAGGAAGGGACTTCTCGTAATAAATAGCACAGGCCTTGGTTTCTCTGCGTAGTAAATTGAGAGGTGTTTGGTTTCTCTTGTGTCTGCCCAGGGAACCACGTCCTGTCTCCTGGAGAGGCCGTCGGGAAAGGTCTGACACCAGAAGCCACCAGAGATCTCGGGCTCCCCGAAGGGCTTGCGGTGGCAGCGTCTCTCATTGATGCCCATGCTGGAGGACTAGGTACTCACTCATGGATTTACTGCTCTTGGAGACAGGAATGGGTCGAATTAATTGTAGAAAGCCAATTTTTTGTTGTTGTTTTTATCCAACCGATGCTATTCTTTAAAAAAAAAAGTAATAAGGCATCCCAGTAAGTGCTAATATTGCACATCTGTTTATAGAAAGGGGCTAGCACTGTTATTTGTCTTCTCAGCACGCTGAGAGTTTGCATCTTCTGTTGCTCGACCCTTTGGGGATAGGCAAGAAAAATAAAACAATTACCCTTCTGAGGGAGAAGCCTCATGTCTGAGGCTGGGTCGCACTTGGTCTTCCTTCTTAGCTGGAGAAGTGAGTCACGCTTAGACTTTTTACTTTCCCAGCATCATGTTCTGATGTGCCCAGTTTCAACTGTGGTGAAATGCATTTGGTGGGTTCGGTGGCTTTATTTTCTTCCTGAGCTGTTTGGCCTTATCTCGACACAGTCCATAACAAAGAGATTCAGTGAAACCTTTTCAGCAGGAAATTGACGTTGTTTCGTTTGATAGTTCAGAAAACAGTCTCACCTCAGGAAGTCACAGTGTTACTGAAACAGTATTTTTCAATGGAAATCTGTTGCTCATCAGAGGATTTTTCTCAAGGTTGAACTGAAATATGGTTTTATCTGCTAAAATACCAGTTTTGTTTCAAATGTCTTGTGCTGGTTTAAATCTCATTTGCTCTTCTAGAAGCTGTAGCCTGGAACTTTTTAAATATTTCAGTCCTTTGCTTCTGATCACTGTTTCTGATGAGGTTAAGTAATCACGTAGATTGCTTTTTTAATTAAAGGTTTTAATAACAGAAGTGACAACAGGAGAAAAAGGAGAACTGGAGAGTGCAAACATGTGTAAAGAGAATAAATAATGTGGCTGCACATGTCAAGTACTGAATATAAATCCTTAATCAGTCTTCTGCTGATAACAAGAAACTTAAATCTTTTTCAAGTCTAGTTTAACCTGCACTGTGTAGAATACAGAGCTTAAAATCCTGAAGGGAAAACAGGAAAGCAAAAGGAAAAGACAGATAACAGAATGAAGGAACAAAACTGTTCTGGTTAAGAGACACTAAGGAAGGCAATGCACTAAATCATATTAGTCTTTTAGTAATGATAACAAGGGCACGGGAGAAAAGAAAGTAGAGAAGAGGTATTTGAAACAGTGAAGTAAAATGTGAAAATATTGGGCATAATTATCTCTTGTAGTTGATGGAAAACTTCTTTGTGACCTGTATTGAAATGCTGAGGTTCACAACTTGTGTGAAGGACCCCTGGAGTCGCAGGCAATAGATTAGTTTGGGGGACACCAACACCCAGTGGTTGTCATTATTCTTACTGAACACATTCTGCTGGTTGTTTTTGTAAAAACAGTCTCCAACAGCAGAGGAACAAAAAGGGTTCTTCGGTGTCCTGCAGGTTAAACCAGAATGGCACAATGGACATCTTTTTTTGGGGGGTAATAACTTTGGATGCAGTTCAGATCTCCTGTTGGCTGGATAGGAAGTGTGGTTTATGAAGGCTTTAAAGTTTTGAATCAATCGAGGTAAAGATAAAGACTTATTTAGTATTTATGCCATGTGTGACTCCTGAATCAGTCCATCTGATACCTATTATGGGAAAGTAAAAATCCAAGAGCTGAGCAGTTATGTCTTACATTTTGATCTCCTGTACAAATTTAAAAATGTCCAGATAAAAATGGGAGTATGGGAGGCCAGGCTTTGGGACTGGCCTCATAAAATATAAAAACATTGTTTACATTGCACCTTTTCAAAGGACATCGGCATCGTTCCAACAAAAACAGATAATTTACTGTACAGAACCTAAAATACATTGTCACTATGGCAGAGATCCAGAAGTGCCTGCTCTCCTGAAAAATCTCTCCTGTGTCTTGTGGGGTACAGACTTCTTGTTGTCCATGTCCTTAAGACACTCAAAAGAGGCTGAGGTTCTGTCTCTGAGTGTGAAAAATTCCAATTAAGCTAAAGGTGAAAGTGACTTATAACAGCAATTATATTATTTTCAGTTAATAAAATATCGAAGCTTTCATTGCTATCAGAATGCTCTGGACTCATTTGCTGTCTGATTTCAATTAATCACAGATAGGAAGACTCATGCAACTCTGAACACTGACAAAAATTCCAAAAAGGCCCAGAATGCCTGTTTTCGTAGTGATTAAAAAATACCTAAATGTGGACTCTTCAATTTTTTATTGTTTATGAGTAAACATTTGCATCATATGCTGACTATTCAGTTTAATAGATTTGTTCCCTTTCAAGTGTGAGCAGCATTCTTAACTCCTTTAAGAAATTCCAAGAATGTTGCTTATGCAGGAAATTACCTTTGTAGACAACTTTCCAAAATTCTTAATATGAACTCACACGTATGATGTTGAATCAGTGAAAAATAAAGCACATGAGGTAGAAGTCTTATTTTTAGCTTTTCTGTTGTTCCTGACTCTGTGTGTGACAGGTACTACATAGTTAAAGGATAAAGGGACTTAAGGATTATTGAAGACTTTAAAATCTTAGCCCTTAATTTTCTGATTATTTTGATGACTTCCAACCAGGATAATGCCAGGATGCCCATGGCAATTGTGGTAAGATTTGATAAGAGGATGCTGCAGTGGTGACCCAAAGAAGGGGGTGTTAGTGAAATGCAGGATCTGAACTTGGCACCTTTCACAGTGCCCAGGAAATGCTTTCCTGAGCCTTCCATAGGGAAGAGGTTTTTTTATCAGGGTTGGCAAACTGGTCACCACACCGACCATTGCAGATGCAATTCCCAGTCCAGTGACCAGTTTGCCAGTCGAAAAGTGATATTCAAGAGGAAAAAAAGACAACTAAATGAAGGCTCCTTATTGGGCTGCTGCCTTTTGCTGGGTGCAGGAATGCAGGCAGGGAGAGGAGGAGGAAGAGGAGGAGAGGGCAGGATTCCCACTGCAGCCTCCCGGGAGTGAATCCAGCGGGATGGGATGTGTTCTGGCTCCCCTCTGGCCTCTCCTGGATGTATTTCTGCAGCATAAATGCTGAGTGATGCTGAGTTTGTCCTCTGTCCTGCCCTGCCCTGCACGCAGGGGCTCCTCAGAGCCAAGCTCTGTCCCTCGGAGGGAAGGAATAATCTCCCTTTGGACGGGGCTGCCACGGGCAGAACAGCAGCAGCAGCGAAGACAATAAAGCTGGTGGCCTCCCAGTCTCCTGCCAAGTCACCCCTTCCTCCAAGTCATCTCCTGACAAAACACATCGTGTGGGATGTCCGTGATAAACTGTGAACAAATAAACACATCTGCAGCCTGCCACCGCAGCAGGGCACTCCCTACCTAAGGGAATAAATCAGGTTATAGATAGGCAAAATAACGCTGGGAAATTATGAGGATGTTATGGTATGTTCATAAATACAGAAGAAATCATCCTGTGTCTTTGTATCTGGAACAAAAATTTCAATCTGGTAGATAAAATAATTCTCTTTATTGACCGCATAGAGTTTCTTGATTTGTGGCAGTTGTGTGAGATTAATTAGCAGTCATTTGTGTGCAGGAGAAGCTCTGTTTGACGAGGGGTGGCTCGTTCTTCTTTCCGAGAGAATTTTGATTTTATTTTAACAGGAGTAATCGGAGCAGATGTGAAAGGACACAGCCTGCCGTGTGAGAACCAGCCGATTACATCGCGAGTGGCAATGATCTGTGGAACATCTTCGTGCCACATGGGGGTAGGTCGTGTGTCCTCGTTTGTACAGAATCTACTAAGCAGTGGTTCTGAAGGGAAAAGTGACCTTTGTCCTTCTCACCCAGTTCCTTTTCCTCGAGTTTTTTTTTTGGGGTTTTTTTTTTTTGGTAACTCTATCTTTTCCTTTGGATATTAATTATAAATTACCGTGCATTTGCTCTTAGGCGAGGACTTTAACAGTAGTAGAAATCAATACTGAAAAACGACAGGGAAAGTAAAAACCACGATGCCAGAGTGGCTTAAAGAGCAGCCTGAAATCTGAGCCAAAGACTCTGAGCCTGAGTTATCTGTGACAAGGCTGTCACTAATGTGTTACAGAGTAGTGGCTTTGGAGGAGGAGTGCACGTCTTCAGTCACAGCCCCTCTCCCCTGGATCAATAGAAATCCTTCTCCCTCTGAAAATTGCCACGGCGTGTAGAATTATGATACTTATCGTGAGTAAAAAGAAAAGAAAACCCCCCAATAAGCAATTTTCACATTGCTAATTTTTCTCAGTGAATTAATACAAAAGCTTTCTCTGAGATTGCAATTAAAATTTAGTGTCTGCTTTTGCAATTTATACCGGTTTAAAATGTATGAGTCTGAGAGCATTCCATTTAGATAAGTACCCTTTTTCTGCCACATTTTTTATTTAAAACTCATTTTGGTCTTAAATTTAGACTGATTATAACTTGGATTTTTCCAAAGGGAGCAAATGGCAGCAAGAGTGCTAGAGGTGTTAGGGAGGACTAACATGCTTCCTGGAGAAAGCTGCAGGAGAGGAAAAGAAAGCAGGCTGATAATAAAACCTCAGGCTTCACAGGAAGTTCAGTTGTCTCTGTAGTAACAGCATGAATCCATGGGGACCCTGAGCACGGATAAATGGCGATCTTGTCACACGGATTGTCATTCAGCAAAGCATTTTAGCACATGATTGAATTTAAAGACGTGAATAATCCCACTATTGTGAAGCGGAGCATCGAACAAGAGCTTAAATCCTGGAGACAAACTGGAATACATTCGGGGTCCTTCCTGAACAAAAGTTTCAAACCTCAAACTCTGTCTCTCTTGGCTTGCTCTGCCTCTGAAAAATTGCAGTGGTACATCTGTGTCTGTGCCAGGGCAGGTGGGGAGTCACCCTTGGAGTCTGCCACAACCTTCAGTATTTCCATGGTTTTTTGATGGAGCTTCCTGCCCTTTTGGTAGAAGCTGTTGGAGTGAACTCTTCCTAACCTGTTTCATTTAGCTGAGGTAGTTTAAACTGTTAGAAGGAGTTAATAAGACATAATACTGGACTGAAAGGAGCTGAGGAGCTCGCACAGTCCCCCCTCAAAGGTCTAAGGGTAATGCTGAGTAGCTGGCAAAGGGCCAGCTGGCTCCAGCTTGTTCCTTTAGAACAACCAGCCCTGGAGGAGCACGTGTGTGGGTATTTATTGATTTTTAATATCTGTGTCGTGGTGAGTTCTAACGTAGATCCAGTGGACAACTGGAGACTGTTCTGCTTCCCAGCCTGGAGTGTGGCACATCAATATAGGCACCGTCACAGCACTTTTTGTGCGCACCCTCCACGACCATGGGGCTCCATTAAATGTGCTGATGGAGCAAAACCAGCATGATAAAGTCCATGTTGATGGTCTGTCATTAGAGCAACCCTGAAGTCAAACACAGACTGCACAAGGTTGTGCCTTCTTAGGCTCTTAATCACTTCAATGCAGGCTTGGGAATAGATGCTTGTGCAGTTTTTGGCTAGATTTAAGTGGATTTTTATTCAAATGTAACTACTCAGCGTTTTATAATCATTTCCTTAACTGCCTTCCTTCACTCATCTGCACAGAGGTTTAACAATCTGTAGCCAGCAGACAATAAGTAAATTCTAAACTCCTCTGGATTTAATCTGGGAAAGGACTTTGATTGACTGTTCTTTTATCTATTACCTGCACGGGCTGCGTGAAGTGAACGCAGAGCACACAGAGCAGTTGTATTTGGGCTTTAATGAGACCTGTATGCAGCTGCATTTGGCCGAAATTAGCTGTTCCTTTTTTTAATTAGGGCCATAAAACGAAAGTATATTATACTTGTGTTTTGATAGAAATATATATTTCTCTCTCTCCGTGCGCACCGAGGGACCCTCAGGGCTGCAGAGATTAATCATGGGCTTTAATTTAATGCAGTGGGAGAGAGACCTGTGTGGTCAGGCGGGCGCTGGGGTAGCTTTGATGTGCCTCAGGTGCAGCGAGCCCCAGTGAGCCAGCAACAATAATACCTTTGTGAGATGATCAGAGAGCAGAGAGGGAGAAAATGGCCCGCGTGGAAACTCAAGGCCGCCCTTTGTTGTGGTTCTGGCAAACGAAGGAGCCAACTTGTCAGGAGAGATTGGGAGAACAGAAAGCAGGGAGAAAGTATGGTTGGAGTTCTTTCAGGAAACTGCTCAAAATCATCTGCTGGGCCTTTCTGTGTCCCCCCCTTTCTCCTCTTCTGGTGAGAGTGATGTGAGCTGGGACAGGAGCTCCGTTCTCTGCCCCAAACACTCCCCGAGTCACAGGAGCAGGGATTGCTCACACACAGCATTTAAAGTTTGAGAGAAACTACTCCCTGACCCAGTTTTTGTTACCTCCAGGACTCCAGAGATCTTAAACAAAAGACTCGGCTAATCGTGCCTTTGATATTTTAGAAAGTACAAATGTGGGACCTAATTTTACTCACGGCTATAATAGTTTAATTTGTGGTAGGACTGCCATTCCGAAGCGAGGATACGCTTTTGGAATTAACCACTGACAGTTTGGGGTAATCAGAGCCGCACAAAGAATTTGGTGTTTCTTTGAGATGCCTGAGTGGCTCATGAAAGCAGCAATATGCATGTTGTAATGAGGTTATTGATCCCAGTCCAGGTCTGAGCTGTTGGTTGCTCAAAGTCGCTGCCACCTCAGGGCTCATCCATTATCCATGAGAAAAAAAGAGAGAGGAAAAGATGGTCTCCTGAATATTTTTGGACGGTTATTCATTTTATATGATTCTCTGCTGCCTCCTTTGCCCTGGCAAAAAGTCACGGGCAGAATTTGCATGCGGAATGGATTGTGAAGGATTGACCCTTGGTTCGGGGCTGGGCTCATCCCGTGGACGTTCTTTTCCAGTGATGGGCACTCGTGGCTGGCTTTTTTTGGGTGGGCTGCTGCCATCGTGCCCTGCAGGTGGGGTCTCTGGGCTCCAGCACCCTCACTTAGCCTCGGAATGTTCTCGGGCACCTCCCCTGTGTAGCCACGGTGACTACACAGAATTTGCGAGTGGTTTTTCCCAGCGAAACAGCAGCAGGTTCGAGGCCCTGAAATTGGAGCTCCCATGTCACTCCGACTCGTAGTTTGTAAGGGTCTATAACAGGCATGCCCTGACTCCTGGGAACAAATTAATTGGTTTCCCTACAAGCCTGCCTTCCTGCCAGTGTTTTAGGGTTTTATGGGATATTTTAGATGGCTCAAAGATTTTTTTTCTCCTTCTGAAAACTTTCTGTGATGGGGAGGATTTCAGGCTCAGGTGTCTGTGCTCCCGTGTCCCAGCCCTGTGGTCCTTTTGCAGATGTGCAGGACCACCAAGAACTGAGTTCCCTCTGGGATGCAAGTCAGCAAAAGCTGAAAAGGAACAGGAACAAGCAGCGTGACAGGGGGCTCAGACACAGCAATTCTCCAGTATTCCTTGCAGCAAGGAATCTGGCAGTACTGCTGCTTCTCTCAGATTTTAAACCAAAAGAGGGTGGATTTAAAAATAATGAAGCTCCTTGTGGGAGAAAACAGGGATCTTCTTTTGCAGCACCTCATCTTCTCTTTTAGGGTGAATTAGGTGAATTAGGGTGACTTAGAGATCAGTGTTCAGCTTTGTATTCATCCCAGGACAGTTGTACCATCATGAAAATATTGGTTCTTCCTACTCTAACACCTTTTGGGATTCACAGCTGAAGGAAGTAGCCAGAGCTTCTTCAATGGGAACATTGTCTGGCCTATTTTGAGTTTATGGAATTTGGGGGTCTGAATTTGCTGGTATTTTGAGTCCCAAGTATAGAAGGTTTGTGGTCCTTCCTATCCAGAGTCTCTGGTATTTTTCCTGTCTTCATTTGGTGATGGGGTCTATGTTCTTCTGTCATTCCTTCTCTATCAGCTATCCATACTCAACACTTCTTTTTGGGGATTGTCAGGGAATATTTTCAGGTTTAGATGTAGCCTCTTCTTTTCCGTCTGTTTTTGTTACTTCTGTGACTCCTGGCATTGGGAATGGACTCCCCTGCCTCGGTGCGCAATCCTTTTTCCCCCCAGGTGATAATGTGTGTGAGGTTTGAAGAGTGTAATTTAGTCACTTTTTCAATTAGAGAGGCACAAGTAATTTATCTTTTGAGATTTACTACACTGCACGAGCAGCAAAACAGGCAGATTGTTTTGCTGTCCCAGCGTTCACTAGGCATTATTTCAGGGAGAACATCTCTCACTAAGCCTGACCAGCCTCGGAGCGCTTTCTGCTCAAGGAACTTCAGCCCGATTTGCTCCTTCTAGATTCGCTCATGGGATCCTCCTCGTGTTGACTGGCAAACACAACAGGGCTCCTCTGCCGCACAATATCCACCCGAGCTGCCAGCTTTGTTCACGCAGCCAGAGCGCCAGGCACGTTCCCACCCCCAGAGCATGCAGGGTCCGTGTCCTCTGCAGCACATCCTGCCGAGGAGGCTGCAGAGACACGCTGAGCTCTCATCTGTCTCCCAGGGAGCCAGACCCGCAAGTGCATCCAGCGTATTTTGGCTCCGATACTTCGCCACGCACCGCGTCGTATGAGCAGCAGATTCTGAGTGATCAGCTGGGATGGGAGCGAAACTCGCAGGGGCTGGACGGGGCTGGGAGTCACTTTGCCAGCCCCGTGTGTTTGGGAGCTGGTGGGAGCCATCCGGCCCCGCTGGACACGCATCCCATCCCCTGGAACGTGCAGTCTCCGAGGGGATGAGCCCGGCAGCCCAGGGCAGCGCGTCCCTCTGCCAGCTGGCTCTGACCCAGCGCTTAGCAGAGGCACCAATTTGTCCTTCTCCTGCCCAGGGCAAAGGGGCTGGCTTTGGGGGAGAAGGGGGGAAACATGAAAACAGAAACAAACCTGGGGCAGCCGGGGTATGTTTGTGAAATGATCTGTACGAGCTTTAGGGAACTGATAAGCGCCTGCCCTCCTGCTTTTTTAATATTCTTCTCTTCAGTCAGGCCTGTTCTGCACAGGAGCCCCAGAGCCAACGTGTGTCGAGGGGGAGAAGTGACTGAGCATCCCAGAAACCTCTCCCTGTCCTCCTCCAGCTCTGCTGTGCTCCCTTCTCTGTGCCGTTTGGCAGCAGTCACAGTGCCAAACTCCCAGCTCATGGGGACGTTTCACATCCAGGGAGGGCTGCATGGGATGAAAACCACATTCAGGGCTCTTGCTGCAGGTTGCCCCTTCTCACTGTACACAGAGCAAAGATCATAGAGCCTATTTAGGTGCCTTTTCAGCCTGTGGCCTTAGAAGGGTTGTATAGCCATAAAATTGCCACCTTCTTTTACTTGTCCCTCAAAGAACTCCTCCACACCCTCTTTTTTAATGAAACCGTCTAGTTCTATGTTCTACCATCCTCGGTTTCAAAAAGAAACAAACACAACTGTAATATTCCCTTTGCTGGCATTAATTTGCAGTTGTATGCTTTGCTTGCTCTGTTTTGTTTTTAAACGGCAAGAAGTAAAATATTTCTGCTAGCAGGGCATATAAAAGATTGTTGCTTCTCTGACCTCCTTATTATATTAATAAAAGCTAGGAAGACTTCAGTAGTGGTGGGAGATCATGTGCAGGCAGCCTCCAAAACCCAAAGCACTTACTTGCAGAGCTAGTAAACCACAAAGCTTAAGATCTCGAAATGTAAATAGGAAGTTGGAGAGTTTACTTTAGAGCCAGCAGTGGTGAGTCTGTACAATGTTTATTTCTGCTTGCCTCCCAGCCTTTCCTAAAGCTTGGCAGAGATGAAAGGGAGGCTTTCTCAGCGAGTTATTAAAAGTTTTTGTTATGAGCAAGATTCCTTTGGTCCTGGCCTGACATAATTCAAAGCTCAGGTATGTCTCGGTGACAGGGGGAATGGGACGTTCCTATTTCGTGTGTGCCCCTGCAGGGACATCAAAGGTTTGCGCCCCAGTGCCCTCCTGGTGATCAACCTGTGCAGGGAATGTGTGTGAAAGCAATTTAATCTCTGGTGTATAAAAGCTAGATAAAGCTTAGTAACATTCCCAGAAAACTGTCCTTTCAACTCTCCTTCAACAACTCCTTCGTCTGAGTTCAAAGACTCAATGGATAGACATGGACTGAGGGAACGCTTTGGAATTCTCTGCTTGGAGTCTCCATGAGGGCTGAGATTCCAGAGGTGTCTCGCTGGCGTCACTGAAAACACTGGCTTTGAAAATTCCAGCACGCTGTGGTTTACTGCAAAGTGCCCAGTGTGACACAGAGCCAAGGATTAGGGGGTCAGATTTAGGATATTGAGCCTTTAGAGTACTTGCCCAGAGAAGCTGTGGCTGCCTCTGGATCCCTGGAAGTGTCCAAGGCCAGGTTGGATGGGGCTTGGAGCAACCTGGGCTAGTGGAAGGTGTCCCTGCCCATGGCTGGGGGTTGGAACGAGCTTAAATCTCCCTTCCAACCCAAATCATTCTGGGATTCCGTGATTTTATGATTCTTTCTGCAGCGTCTTCTCTTTGGTGGTCTTGGGTTCTTTGCTACAGTGAAGGGGTAGAACAGTAGGAATGTTCTTCCAGTTTTATTAGATGTGAGACTGAGGCACTTTGTAGTTAAGTATGTTTTTAATTATTATTCCTTTAATTGCTGCTTTTACAAACTGCCCTGTCCAGTGCTTTGGGAGTGCATGACATCTGAGCTGGAAGTTTTGGCTTGTATGTGTGTGTTTCCTGCGTGTTCTGAAGTGGCAGCATTTGCACACCACAGACAAGAGTACATTGCACAGAGTGGACAGCAGAGGTCTGTTCTCTGCCTTCCTTGGATTTTCCATTCTTTTTCATACAAGCACAGTGGATATAAGGCCTTATGTTGGGCTTTCTCCAGGAGGGCTGACAGGGCTCCTCTCCTGTTCCTCACTCCTTTCCCCATGTTTTGCTGTAGAAAGACTGAGCTTCTCACATCCTTATGTTGACACTGCTCAGATTTATCTGGTCTGGCTGTTGGACATCTTGGGCTGCCTATTTTGCCTCTCTGCTTAAAGCAGTGTGGGACGGAAGGTTTCCTGTTACTAGATCTAGCCCTTGAACCTTGCACAGCTGTACCAGCTGTGTATTTTAACAGGGTTTGGGGGATTTTGCTGCTTCTGTTGTAGGAGGGAGTGGTATTCTGGATTATGTGATTCTGTGAACGTTATAAATTTGTCTTCCTTCGTTAATGTTCACACAACAGCATCACTGCACTGTAGGAGACAGGACAGAGCAACTTAATTTTGATTTGTTGTTGATGTATCAATATTCTTATTTTTGCTCAGGGAAGTCCAGCAGCTGCCCTTCGTTGTAACTGAGGATTTTTGGCTTTCCTGTTCTGTATTCCCCAGAGTGATGATATGAGATGTGACAGGTCCAGCACTCCCATGAAGGCAGCAGATAACCCAACCTGATCAATCCTTTCTGGGCCCAGAAGGATGTATTAGCCTGAAGCCCAAAGTCCTGAGCAAACCCCAGTGTCTTCCTGGAGTGCTCTGTTCCAAGGAGAGCTGGAGAGGGGATTTTTCTCAGATCACAACCATGTATATGTACAATGAATGACCTTTCCAGATCCCTTGTCTGTCTTGTTTTTATGAGTACACATGAATTTACTGAACAGCCTGCTTGCTCTGTGTGTCTGGATCTCCTGGTGAACAGAAAGGATTCGATTTTGTACTCATTTTCTTACAATACTTACATTTTCTTAAAATACTAACTAAAGTATAAATGAAATGAGGCATGATAAGGGATCTCCTTGGTCTTCTGTTAGGTTGTTTCTGGGCCTTGAAACAATGAAATGGACTTTTCAAGGGAATACAATAATTGTACAAAGAACAAGTTAAAGAATTTTCTTTTAGATTTAATTTTTTTTTTTTTAATTAGCCTTATTTGCAGTGAAGAATGTGAAAATTTGGGTCGAAATCCCAGATACTGTTTAGTGAGCTGGCTTGCTGTGTGAGTCTCTCAGGTCATTGCCTGTCCTTAGGTCACCCACGTGCAATATGAGGAACAATATGAAGCTGTGCAGACAGACTTCCTTCTGCTGAAGGGGGTATGAGAGTGCTGGGTGTTCAGAGCTCTGTGGTCCAAGGGGGATTAGATGCAGTGGGATTTGCTCTTCTTAACAGCACCAATTCCCCCAGAGAGGCAGATTTCACCAGTATTTGGGCTCCTCCTAAGGGGTTTTCTTTGTCATCTCCATTTCCAGTTGTGTTCATCATCTCATGAATCAGGAGTTTCCCATCTAAGCGGCTGCTTGCTGCTCCAGCTGTGCCGGGGGGAACATCTGGGATGGGCCAGGTTTTATCAGGGAGAAATGGAATCATTCTGGAAGCCAAATGGGGAGAAGCATTAAGGGCTGTTCTCTCCCCCGAGTCGGCTGGGGATCCCAGCTTGTGCTGAGTTCATTGTTTATGGCCGGGGGTGAAGGACTGAGGTCCCCTCGCACTGTTTACTCTGTCCTTGGGAGTTTGGCTCAGTAAGTAAGGGCTGAATAAACAGCGGGTAAGGTTCTCAGGATTGACCCCTTTAGTTATGCAGATGTTTAAAGTAGTGTATGAACACATATCCCGTATAATGTAAATCTGCTTCCCAGCTCAGGGGTATTGCAGAAGATTTATTGAACCTGTAGGTGATACTATTGTTGGTAGTGGCCTTACTGATAGAGAAGGAACACTTAGCTAATGGTGAAAAGGGAAAATAAATCTCTAAAATGAACTGTATTATGGGATAAATAAATAAGAAAGTCCTTAAGGTACGTGGGAAGGGCATCCAGAGTAGATAAATACACCAGACCTCATTGGAAAAGTTTGCTTTTCGTTGCTGTTTCCCACTGAATGCAGTAAGAACTGCAGGTTTGGAAGAATAATTGTCCCCCCACAAAATAATAAGTTTAGGGATAATATGTAGATGCAAAACCCCCTTGAGTTTCCTGTTTAAATGGCACCTCTGAGGTTTCTTTCCCCTAGCTTGTGTCCTCCTAAAATTCACAATTCTGCCTTTAGCTCTCTGGGAAAAGGTGGGTGCAGGAGAGCTCTCCTGGAGCCCCTCTGTCCTGGGCTTTTGCAGCCACAGGGACAAGGACTGAGCCTCCCTTGGACCGCACAGCCTGGAAAGGGGGTCTTGGGGGGGTTTTCTTAAGTCTGGTTTGGAGGAGGAGTTTATTTTGGTATTTCTGACACGGCTGTTCCACGAGCACAGTTCCCAGGCTGGGCTGAGGTCCCACCAGTCTCCTGAAATGGGATAGCGCTGAACAATAAAAATCCTGGGGCATCATCAGTATCTGAGGTGTGTTTGTTTAGGAACCAGAGCTGGGGTTGAAGGGCTGTGAGCTAAAGGGACACTTAGAAAATCCCAGTGTTCATGTAGGACTTCCACTGATGTGCAAGTTGTCGTTGTAGTGAATTTATTTTCGGGTGCATAAATGAAGCTTTTTACTGAGACATGGCTAATGCTTGTGAACGTGGGGCTTGTTTGCAGTCACAGTCACTTTTGAAGGCTTCATTGGTTGAAAGTAAGAACAGAAATTTGCTTGAACTTCATCTCTCTGGAGAGGACATTTTTGGGAGGAATTAGTGCGGGTTTAGTGTTTCTGTGATCTTCCCTGAGCCTACTGATAACAACAGGTTAGTGGGCCATATGGATCTTTGGGCTTTCATTTTATTCATTTAAAGGTGAGAAGAGTTAGTTCATCTTGTGATGGGCTTTAAGGGATTTAACCTACCACAGCAGCAAACTGTGGCGTTACAAAGCACGTATTTAAAACGGCCTGCCGGAAGATTTATAACCTTCCCATAAACTGGCATTTTGCGACAGTGAGAATCTGTCATTGGAGGAGAAGTAAAAATAAACGGGTGGTGTGAATTGTAGCTCCTTTGAGGCCCTGTGTCCCCTGTGAGCTATTGTTCTCAGGGGCACCCAGGGAGCAGCATCTCAGCAAGGACACCAGCTGAAGCCACGGGGTAACCAGACAACCTCGCAGTCCATTTATCAAAACACTTGTAGTTCCCATTTCAAGGAAGGCGACGCAGTAAATATGAGCAAAAAAAAAAAAAAAAAAGGTTAATCTGTATATCTGTATCCAGACATTTCACTAAATAAAACAATAAAATAAATCAATGCAGGACTGCTGGTGCTTAAGTGCTTTGAGAAAAGCATCTGAATGCATCACGAACGTGGGCATTTTTTTTCTGGTTCGGTTCTTGAAAACAACTTAGCAGATTAAAGGTCTTTTTTTTACCAAGTTATGTAAGAAACCTTGACCTTTGGGAATACAAAGAAAAGGACGATCTGCTACTGTGTTTCTGTTGTGTACTTTCCCAAGCTGAAACATAAATATGCTTAGTGCTAATGGATTCTGATAAAAAACAGAAGTAAATGTATGGGAACAGTCAGAATTCATTGAGAGTAAGGGTTTAATTTCAAAGCTGAGCATTCAGTCAGGCTCCCTTGTAGGACATTTAAAGTTTTTGCAGCTCTTATTTAGACAGATGGAAGTGGTGGATGTTGAATGAGTCTGGACCTGGCCTCTCTCTGTACCAACACAGAAGCTCTTTGACCCACTTGCTCCAGCCCCTCCCTGGGAACAGTTCCCTGTTCTTTGGTGCAGTGTCCCAACCATGTGGCAGTGCCTCATGAACCCCTTCATTCGACAAAGCATCGCTTTCCTGCCAAGAAAACAAGGGAACTATCCCCGGCACCTTTGAGTTGATGATGTTTTTTTAGAGGATCATCTGTTGGATCCCAAGCAGCCCAGTGGTCTCGGGTGTATTTTTCTACCGTCTTGGTCGTTTGCCTATTGCTCAGTTTGAAGGACAGATCTTACAGCTTACGGGTTTTTTTGTTCACTGGTTTCAGTTCTACCCCCACAATGTTGAGGACTTCCCTCTTGATGCCAACCAGGAGCCTCAGGATCCAGCTTTCCAAGGTGGTAGAGCTCCCTGAGCCTGGGCTGTTCTGTTCCATCCCATGTGAGGTTCGTGACCCTGATTCACAGATACAGCTCAGAGTTTTTTAATGCTCCGTGGGTGGGTTGTCCCCACATGAATGGAAACCTCCCTCTGTGGTTGGGTCAAGTCATCACTCATGGTCAGGAGATCACTGGCAGAACATCTCGTAGAAGATGGAGAAGTTTGTGTCTGTTCCACAATGGCAATTTTTAGAATTCCCCTCTCTAACTGTTCACCTCACAGTGGCCTGGCAGGGTGGGTAATTAATGCTCCTGATACAGACATCATTAAGCCATGGCTTGTGCTTTCAAGTGGTCAACTTCCAACCGCCCCTGCCCCATTGCAGTGTCCATCTCTTGCACACAGCAGCCAAATTGCAGCAAAGAGCTGGAGCAGGAGTCGAGGAACGCCTTGTCCAGACATGGCCCTCTGAGCCTCCATGGCCAGAATGCTCTCGGGCAAAGATAAGGAGAGGTGGATGTCACAGAACCCTTCCTTGCACCTCCATTCCTTGGTGCATCACCTGCTTTCGGGCAGTGGGTCACGGATCGCACGTTTGTGGTTCTCTCTAACCCTCCCCACAACTCCTGCCTTGTGGCAGGGAGGGAGATGATGAAAATACAGGTCTTTGACCAAAAAGCCCACGGAGGGACAGCTGGGAGAAGGTTTGATGGGATGGAGCTACAGGGACATCTCTGGCAGCCTTGTGGGAGTTTGGTGGCCACTCTTGTACGTGGTTTGGGTTTCAGGACCATTTCTGAACCAGAGCACCCGCTCTTTGATCTCTCCCTGTGAGGAGAAAGTTAATCAGGAAGGTTCAATGGTGCCCTAAATGCAGCGAGCCATCGAGTTTCCTTGCCTTGATGAGGCAGGCAGAACATAGTGAAAATAAAATAGATACTCATCCTATTTGGTTTAATCATGCCTGAGGTTTTTCTTTTCTCTGTCTGTCCATCTCTCATTTTACTAACCTTTTTTCCTGGATGAGAAGGAAATCTATAAAAATACATTTTTTGGCAGAGAAGTGATATTTTATTAACATCTCACTGTTTTAAAATAGATAATAGTAAGGCAAAAAACCACCCCCCCGAAGAGCATTTCGCTTCTAGTATAATTTAAATGTTTTCTCTGTTTTTATTTTCTTCTTTGAAATTTGAAGTTTTGAGTGCAAAGGGAGGAAGTCAGAAGTTTACAGTAGGAGAGGTGGGTGCCAGTCTTGCACTCTGTGTACCCCTAGGGAAAACAGCAGGATTTTATAATGTAAAAAATATTGTTCTGTTTAAAACAAGCATCAGTTGTCCAGCTTTGCTGGTTAATGTTTGAAGCCGACACCACTGTGAGCTTCCTTTGTAAGGTCAATACTAGGAAAAAAAGAGAGTATAAGTAGGATTTTAAAATCCTTTTATATGATCAAGCAAGAAGAGTAGGGGCAGATAAAGAAATGAACAGAGTAACCTGAGACATCCTAATACCGGGCATACCTTGGGCTGAAAATTGATGCTCAACCCCCCCCAGCCGGCTCAGCTGCAGAGGCTGCACCCGGCTGGTGGCAGAAAAGGGGCATCCATGTGGAGTGCCAGGGGGATCTGTGCTCTCTTTGGGGAGAACAGGGAGTTAGTCCAGCCCCACAGCACCCGCTGGGGAAGGGTTTTCGACTTCAAACTGGTTTTAGTGGCAGATCCCCAGCAAAGCTGCTCCTACAAGTGCAGCCTGTGACCTCTTCTTGCATTCCCTTGCTCTTGGCAAGGGCCTCATCTGTCTCATTTTTAAAATACATCTGAGTAAAACAGCGCTGTCTTTCTGCTGAATTTCTTGTTGTTGTCAGTTTTAAACAAGATTTTAATCGATGTGTTTTAACAGTTTTAAGACCCAGCATCCTCTGGGTGAAAGGGGAAACCCCCAAATGCTGCCTTTAGTGTCTTCTGGTGGATTAGTTTTAAAGCTATACATGTTTGAGGGTGTGGTCATCTTCCTTGGTGAGGAGCATGTCTAGTCAAAGCATTCTTCTTCTGTTTCTCTTCCTTATCTTCCTCCTCCTCCTCCTCTTCCTTCAACCTTCTTCTCTTCTTGTTCTTCTCTTTTTCTCTTGAACTACTGCTCCAGATAAATTTCCCTTTATACCAATAAATATAAACTAATCACAACTCGAATAACTGATATTATTGTGAGCCAACCTATTCTTTTATTAAAAATCCTAAGATTTAAACATTTTTCGAATACCTTTCCTTATTTAGCCTTGAATAAAAATCTCACCGTGCAAACGTTTCACAACCTGAGTGAAGTTTTACTCAAATTAATTCTTGTTAAATATAAAGCCAGGCAGTGAACTCTATAGTCCCAACACATAACTCACCTGAAATATTTTCAGGGATGAAGCAATCAAGTTGCCCTGGGAGTGTGGTTTCTTTACTGGGTATTAATCACATACCTTGCTTGATCTCTGGTTCATGGACCAGTTAATGTTTTATGGAGAATGTAGAAAATCAGAAATAGTTCTGTGTGCGTGTCATTCCCGTTGTGCTGGTCTTTGCACAGGGATTCCTGTTTGCAATAAGAGGTAACAGGAATCCCTAAGAACCCATTTTTGTCCCCTGGTTTTAGGTTGTGTTGGAAGTTTTGTCTGGGAAATGCAGTGATTCAACTGGGATCTGAGCTCCAAACCATCGCCAGGAATTTCAGATCTCAGTCTGCATTTGATGCATCCTCTCTGTGCATTTCTAATTCTAGTTATTTTTACTTCGGCCTCTTACTGTGGTTGTGAGTGGTTTGTTTTTTGTCAGACAAGTTTGTGATGTTATCAATTGTTGTTGCACAACCTTGATAGACATAGTTGGAGCATTTTGTTCTGCTTGGATTCGTTCTGTTGCCATTCTCAGAACTAAAGGAGGTTGACTAAGGTTTAATAACTTCACAGCTCTCTGTGGCATAACCTTGGCAGTAAGTGATGGGGTGCATGTTCAGCGAGGTGTTTATGAAAGCCAGAATTCTTCAGCTGGATGTAAACAGGTTACCAAAATCACCCATGGGTGGGTGTGTTCGGGCAGAACCCCAAAGCCCATGTTCCCTCTCCATGTTGTTGTCACTCAAATGAATTCCAGCCTTCCAGTGGGATAAAGTGAGCCCTGTGCAAAAATTTTTGTGGCCTGCTCTTTAATATCATTGCAGAGTAAATCTGTCACCGTGGCTGCCTTGGGGGATGCCAACCTGTCACGTGGGGCAGCCACCACAGGGGACTTGCCACCACAAGCTGTGCAGCTGCATAGCAAAGCCATGATGGCCAGGGGACCTGAGCTTAAAATACAGGCAAAGAATTGCTGGTAGTGGATGACCTGTAGGACTTGGAATATTAATGATTTTAATTTCCTTTGTGTTCTGAAGTATGCTTCTCGTGCTTCAAGACCTTATTTTCTTCAATGTGTCTTTGCATCAGGCTAAAGCTGGGATGCTGTTATGTGTTTAATATGTGGTTACTGCTAATAATAAGCATGTTTTAAGAATTTGACTGTGTGCACCATAGATTTAACTTAGAGAATTGCCTCCAGAGTTATGGGGAGGCTTAGTTTTAAAGCCATTTAGTGCTTGAGAAATAATGCCAGGATAGCAATTTTAGAGTAGGCATCAGTTCTCTGAAAATACAATTTCATGCCCCAACTCCACCCTGTTAATATAAATGCCACCAGCAAGTGCTGTTATTAAATCACACATTCAGTAGCTATTACTACGACCTAAGTTTGAACCAGAAACCTAGAAATGAAACATTCTTGGGTTTCCCTTTGAATTCTCTGTTGTTTTTTTTTTTCTCTCTTTTTTTTTAATGAATCTCTTTCATTCTTTGTCAGAGAGTTGGGGTCGAGGAGCTCTGTAAGACTCATCTGTCAGCAGAAGCAAAATGATACAGTTTTCTTAATACAGGATTTTCTGCATCGATGTAAAGCCCCCGACCTGAATGAATGTCAGTGTTCTCAACCCACAGTCAGTCAGAAACTTTGAAAGTTAAAAGTCAGCAGAGAAGTTAATGAAAGTATTTGACTTGTCACTGATCAAAGTGCCGAGCTGTAAAGGGCATTTATGAGTCAGTGACTGATATGGTGCTTTCCCTTGTTCTTTTCCCTGCTCTCCATTAATATCTGGGCTCTTTTCTTCATACCTGTCTCAGCCTAACAAAAGCAGCTGTTATCCTGAATTTCTGGCTATAGAAGCTGATAAGTGAGGTGATTTTCAAACAAATTTTCTGACCCAGCTTCTCATTAGCAAATGGTTCCTCTAAAAAGCTGTGACAGGAGAAGGAAGGTTTGATTTTGCTTTCATGTGAGCGAGTGTAAGTCAAGAAGAGTTCCCCAGAAATGTGATTTTCTGTCTCTGTGGCACACTGGGAGTGAACAGAGAGTCTGACAGCAATACCAGAATGCAGAAATTGGAAAGCAGAAATGAGGGTGGCACAAAGTGGATATAGCAAGTGTACCTCGTTAATAGAAAGATTTCCCTTTCAGGTGATAGCCAAATTCCCTGTCAGTGTTACTGAAGCAGCAGCAGCACCAGCAGCAGATGGTGCCAACTAAGGAAGGAAATTCTGCTGAAATTCAGGATTTCACAAACCTGCTCTGGCCAGCGTGGGGTGTTTTGTTTTATCTTGTCTCTGATTGCCATAATATTTCCATAAAACCGGGGAGGAAACCCAAGCATGTGCATGACCATTATGGCTAGTCTGGCAGAACAAAGCGAAGGGAAATCAATCTCCCATTGCCACTGGCTGCTTTTATGGGATGGCTGGGAGATGCTCCTCTGGGAAGGTCTGTGTTCTGCTCCGTCCTTGGAGCAAACGACAGTCCTGAAGGCTGGACTTGCTTTGGAGGGAAGGCACTGGCTGCCCTGGTCCCTTCCATGAGCTCCCAGTTAGCCCGGCCTGCCTTTTTCCATGTGGATTTATTATAATCGAAGTGAACTTCTTTGCCTCTTTTTGTTTTAAAGGGAGAGGCAAGTGGGAAGGACTAAAACGAATGAAATAACCTTACACATCTCACTTTGGTGCCATTGGAGCAGGTCCTCTCCTCCTTGAGCTCGGTTCTACAGAGCTTGATGTATTTTGGAGACATTTGTCCTTGCTGTGGGCTGCCAGATGTTCTGCTGATACCTTCTGCTCCCAGGTGGTTCCACACCAGTTTTCCAGCACACGCCAGGGCTCAGCTCTGCTCTGTAACTCATCCAAGTGATCTGTTCATACCAAAAAGTGCCTTCTGGCACTTGCACTGCAGCTGAACGTTGTTAAACTGAATCCGTCCTTTCATTTGTTTCTGATTGCTCCGTGATGTTTACATATCTTACATATTAGTGTGGCCTTTTATAAAGCACACGCTGAGGTTCAACCCTCCCAGACAGAGCTTGATTTCCCTCCTTCTCCCTTTCAGAGGGTGTTGAACTCCCTTTCCCTTCAAACCAGCTGGAATCTTGGACCTGCTTCCTGCTCATTCCATGAGAAACGGTGGGGCTGAGCCACGTGTGTGTTGGGGACACACAGAAATAGGACATTTTCTTGCACGAGAGGATTCTTCCCCACGTATGGATAAGAGCAGCCGTGGGGTGGAATTGTGTGACTGGGTGTAATCCTCGGGTAAGTTGGCATTGTCACACGTGGGGACAATGGTCCCCGTGCCACCACACCCAACGGGAGTATTTAGAGCTGTCTCTTATGACTCAAAGTGTGAGGAGGTTCAGCTTCTCATCCCCCATCTCCCAGTTCCCACTGCATGGCCGTGCTGAGCTCACTCTCAGGTCTAGCAGAGGAAATCCTCTCTGTGTTTCAGTTTCACTCTGTGTGAAAGATAATAAACATTAAGATGTCTCGCAGTGCCAGTGTGTCACAGGAGGAATTTCGGTCAAATTCAAGGCAGAAAATCTGAGGCTGCCTTTGAAATTCCTATTTCAACTTCCAGGGGAGGATGACATCTCTTATTTGCTTTCAAAATAAAAATCAATTGCCCATAAATCTAAAACACATGTTGTTTTTCTACTAAAAAGATTAAGGATTTTCTTAAGCTCATTAAAGGGGAAAAAAAAATAACGGCATTGATCCTCCTATATCACCACGAGAATGTCTGAATGCAGTTGAGAGCTGTGGTATAAATGTAACCAAAATAGCCTTGAATCTGGCAAATTGTGCTTTTCTTCTGGGTTCTGTGGCAAACTTTACACTGTTTCTCCAGCCTTACACTTATGTCTAGCCATGTGCTTTGGTGGGGCTGGGTGGGATGTACACTCAAGCAGAATTTGGACCTTTTAGGATGAAAATGCAAATGCCAGCTGCTGCATGGCTTGAAAGACTTAATCACCATCCAAATATTTGAAGGAGGGGAAATGGAAACCATTTGCTATTTCTTATGCTGCAGAAGGATGCTCACCCTGTTGCTTCTCAAAGCTTGTATGTCTGTTCTGGGGAGAATATTATTCCCCACGTTCTCATTTTCCACGTTCACCAAGATGCAGAGCGTGCAAAATGTGAATTAAACCTCTTCAGTGGGAGGAGGAAAAAGGAGATTTGATGGTGCCCTGTCTTCAAACAAAGTGTGATAGCCAAGGTTCTTTGTTCCAGTTAAAAGTTCCCCCAGCATCCAAACTGATAACCCAGCGCCTTTATCCATCAGTGTGGCAATTCCCAACTCCCTCGTTCACGTGGTGCAAGTTTGCTGGCATGTGTGCAGATGGTTCTTCAGGAGGAAGGTGATACAAAGGTCTCAGTGGAATTTGAGAAGAGTCA
This sequence comes from Grallaria varia, assembly GCA_013396735.1. Classification (NCBI taxonomy): domain Eukaryota; kingdom Metazoa; phylum Chordata; class Aves; order Passeriformes; family Formicariidae; genus Grallaria; species Grallaria varia. The sequence goes on along the minus strand of VWZG01012818.1, from coordinate 88,877 downwards.
GCATGGAAATAGCCCATCCTGGTGAATTCTTGTAGGTGTCCAAAGGACCAGACCAGCAGGGAGAGTTTGGTCCTCTAATGAATCACAACCTTTCGGTGTTACCAGACATAGGGGACAGTTTGGTACATTGTGGGCTGATAGAAAAAGGTGTGGGCTTTATTTTGTGTTTTATAAACTGTATTGTCCTCCCTGATGTTTAGTTGTCCCCTGATTTCACGAAGCACCTTTGTGGTCTTTGGCTATTTATTTTTTCAGGCCGCACAGCAGCTGGAATTTGACTTGATCCATTTGGTTTAACCAGATTTTTTCCTTCAGCAGACTACAGAGCACTGCAAAGTTTGCTGCAGCAAAAATACTCTGAGATAAGGTCCCTTCTGCCCCAGATGTTCCTTGTCATCAGAAGAGCCATGTGCTGTGTCCACAGCTGTAGGATGGGAACGAGATGGGATTTTTGGGTTCTCCCCACACTTCCATCACCAGTTTGGAGCCCATACTGGTAATTTTGGCCACGTGCTGTGTTCTCAGTAAGGTCAGAGATGTGGAATAGGTCTAAGAATCAGCTTATTTTAGGATTTGCTTTTTCTTGTGTGTGATTTTGCTATTGAAATTGTAAAAGAAGCCTTGCCCCATCGAGGTGATGAAAACCCAAAGCTGTATTAATTTGTAGTTTTAAGAGAAAACAAAACAAAACCAAATGTCTTTGCGATGTTTTTGACGTAGCTTCGTCCACTTGGAGTCATAAATGCCTTTGTAAATTCAGTGCAGCTATTCTTGCTCTTTACTGGGTTTAGTCAGCCAAAGTCTTGCACAGACACGTGTGTGCACACACATCTCGAGGAGGGAGAGTAAGTCGGGGCTTTCGAGCTGCTAAGGGAGAGCTGAGCAAGATTCCTGCATTTGCCTGACGCCTTCCTGAGAGAAACCACCATTTCTTCTTGACACTGCGCTGCTGTATTTTGAGAAACAAATTTTTGTTGTTTTGTTTTCCTACTGAACTTCATGACAAGAATCAGCTGCACTGTGAGTTTAGGGCTGGAGCAGACTTATTGTTTGCTGCTGTGTTTACTAAACATGTGTGATGCACAAATGCCAGGAAACTGCATCTTGGAGCCTATTCCCTCCTTGCTGGTAAAAACTATCTTTAAAGTTTGGCCTGTTTCAATATAGGGAGAATGTGCATCGTGATTAACAGGAACAGGGCTCAGTTTTTAATTACTCCTCTAACCTTTTGATGGGAAGCCCAAGCCCTGTTGAATCAATAGCAAACCTTAAGCACCTTTCAATGGGTCTGGAATTTTGTTAATGAAGAGCAAGGTCTAAAGACCCAAAAAAAAGTTGTCCCATTGACTAAGACTGCCCTTTTTTGCTGTTGCAGCATTGGAAACATACAGACTTGTTTTATCAAGGAATTAATTCTCTGCTCTCCTTCTCTGGGAGCAGTTCCCACCTTCTAGAAAGCGCCAGTTGCAAGTTTAGCCATCCCATGAACACGGACTGGTGGGAAGTGCATCATGTGCTGGTGTTGGACTGCACTGCTGTTCTCTTTTCCCAGTGGAATCATGGCTCAAATAGATATAGAATCAACTGGGTTGGAAGAGGCCTCCAAGATCATCAAGTCCAACCCTTGATCCAACCCCACTGTGGTCCTGGCAGGGAGAACACAGATCCTCCTTCCAGGAGATGCAGGTAGCCTGGCAGGGGATGCTGACCTGTCTCCTGCAGCCCCTGTTTGAAGAATTCTGTGTTCAACCCGTGGGGAATACACAACCAGTCTGTGGAGCAAGTGCAGAACACAAACGGTGCTGTCCCGTTCCCCACCGTGTGCTGGGCCCTGCTCAACTGCACAGCGTCACCTCCTCAGGCTTTCTGCTGAGCCAGAGTGAAAGTCTAGAAGGTCTGTGTGGTCTCCTGAAAGCAAAACAGCTTCAAAAGAGGAAGGAAAATGCCCTCCACCCTTTATAAATGTAAATTTGCATCTTCTGAAGCAGAGAAAGGAAGTGAACCGGCGTCTCCCACATCCTGAGCGGTGTAACCGCCGAGGTGCTCCGTGGGGCAGCTCTCACCGTGCCCAGGGGATGCTTTCGGGGGAACGAGGACCTGTGGGTCTGCAGGACAGTGCTCAGGGACCTGCTTTGACCTACCTTCATACCTGTGCAGTGCGTTGTGTAAAGCCGAGCCCAAGGAAGGGGCAGAACCTGCCCTATGCCCAGGCCCGTGTTTGCTGGTGGCCACACCAAGCAGCTCCCCCTCTGCCCAGCCCAGGATTCCAGCTCGGTGGGAGCGCTGGAGTTGCACTGCCAGCAGGTCCTGGGGGACATCCCTCTCCTCTGGCAGCAGGGTCCCCTCGGCATTCCCAGCTCTGCCAACACCCGTCCCCAAGCGCACAGGCTGTCCGTGCTGGGGACAGCCAGCAGAGTGTTTGTTGTATCCAACTGTTCGTTCTAAAAGAGGCTTTTCTTCAGGAGGAACGAGGCAGTTTCCCTCTCCCGTTCCCAAAACTTCTTCCTTTCAGTTCACCAGCACTTCCTTTTGTGTTTTACAGGTCAGCGAGGAGCCCATTTTTGTGCCCGGCGTTTGGGGACCGTATTTCTCCGCAATGGTACCGGGGCTGTGGTTGAACGAGGGAGGTCAAAGCGCCACAGGAAAACTGGTGAGTGTTTGGAGACACAGGCAGAGCCCAGGATGGGAGGTCTGGGATAGCTGCTGTCACCTGGGATATGATGGCGCTGCTGATTATTGTTATTATCTTACAGGCAAATAGGCTTCATTCTATACCTTAGCAGGAGGCTGAGATAAACTCTGAGATAAAGCAAATTACACAGATTGTGTTACACCGTTGTGCTCGTTCATGGGCTTCAGTGAAAGGTGTGTTGTATGGACAGACAGCAAGACAGACACGTTATCCTGTCACCTCAGTTCTTCTCTTGAATACAAACAATCTTAACTCTCTGAGGTTAATTTAACTTACCAATAAAAGTGAAAACCAGGCTGGATTCGCTAAAAAGGGAATTGTCTCATTTACAGGAAGGCAGTCAGAACCAAAACACTGATAGCACATTTAGAGAAAGGCTGGATGGATACAACAGCATTTAGGCTTGAGTCCAAAAGTGCCACCAAGACCTCAGCCAGTGCCTAACCCTGGAGCTTCCAGAGCTCCCTGTGTGTGTCTCCTTGCTCTTAGAGGTCTCTTTGGAAGCTGCAGGAGGCAGGCCAGGCCCAGGGGTGTCCCCTGTAACCCCACCAGCTGCAGGTGTGTGTGTCTGTCCCCATGTCACCACCCACCTTTCTAAAAGCCTAGAGGTAGGAGCGCATGTCCAGGAAATAGGTTGGAGCATCCCTGCATGTCCACATCCCACAGGGAACAGGATTCGGGTCAGGATTGGACTAGGACCAAAAAGTGTCCTGTTTCATAGGTAACTGCTGCAACCAGAAGTAAAACTAACTTTTATATATATATAAAAAATACATTGTATGTATTAAATAATAAATACATGCTCATAACACTACCACTTTAAAAGGAGAAATGTGAAATCTTGTGTGTTCCTTTGCAAGAACACTTTTGAGAGGGAAGTCTCCTCATGCTTAATCCAAACAGGTAAATACTCTTTCCTAAGCTCAAAAGAGGATACAGCAAGTCAGTGTTTCTCTCAGCTGGCCCAGGGTGGTTTCACATTTCAAATGTACTGTGACAGTTTGGACATTTCAAAAAGATGATTTTAAAAATCCTTTCAGTTCTAGTACCAGAGAACAAGGAAATTCCTGAACCATTAAAGAAATTGCTGGGAAAAAAAAGTATGGTCTTGTTGGGACCCAAAGCAAAATTCAGCTTGAAGTGGTGTTAGTAGTATTAAGGAAATTGTCTTATAAAACACTCTCAGAGTATCTCATGTGCTTTTCTTGAGGCTGTAGGGACAGAAAACACATAGGGAGGACACAGTCATTAGAAACTGTGAGATGAAAAAGAGCAGAAAAGGGTTTCTGGATGCATCCCTCATGTGGCCATGTCTTGAATTAAGGGCATTTAAATATCTAACTTCATAACTCCTGCAACAGTTTTCTGTAAAAGTGTTTTCGTAGCACACACATATAAGTGATGTTTATTTATAGCTGTGTTTCTGAATTTACGAGCTGCCTCTCTGTTCTGGGGGGATTATTATGCAAGGCTCAGAATTCAGGCCTGAGCTTTGTTTCTCATGCAGAGGTTTTGGTTCTGTCTGATGCCAACCTCAGGGAGAACAGGCACGATTTTCATTTCATGTGTTTGCTTCATTATGTGTCCTCCTGCACTGGTTCAGGACTGGACTCACGCTGTTAAAAATTAAATACCTCTGTGATTTTCTGCCTGTAGGTATTGCCAAAAATACTCAGTGCTCTCGAGCAGCTCTAGTTTTGCCTCCTTAGCTTTTACTGTCACCTCTGATGGGATATTACCAAGAGGCCACAAAACATGCTGAATTATTGTCTTAAAAGCCCATATTATTCTACCTGATACTTTGTGAGTAATGGTAACCACTCTGGACTGAAAGGACAAGCTGATTTATAAATTCAGTATAAGACAGAGCTTCTATTGATCTTCTTTTATAGCCATAATTGCCTCTCAGGGTATACATTTTGTTTCCTGCAATGATTGTATGAAGCATCTATCAGGATGACAACACACCTCGTGTTTTATTACAATGGCAGGATGCAGAAAGATGTGGGGATTTGGGCCAAGAAGATGCTCCTGGTAGAATTCCAATAAGGATAAGCATGCAGGAGAATGGGAGAGACCAGAGGACATGCTCTGAGGTGCTGGTGGAGACAGGACAAACATTCTCCTTTCCCCTTGCTCTCCTGCCTGAGGAGCTGCATACTGAGAGTTTTGCCTGGTTTTGGTGCAAGGTTGGATGTTTTTTCTCACTGTTTATAAGGCAAATCCTCAATGTCAGTGGGAGTTCTGCCATTGGCTTCGCTAGGACTTAACACTTCAGGAGGAATTTAGAAGCCCTTTTGTCTTTTTAAAGTTATGACACTGCCTTGCCCTTTTCCAGGGCTGAAGTTTGAAGACGTAATCATCCCAAAAATGTTGCTTTTCTCTTTTGCAGATCGATCACGTGGTCCGAGGCCACGTCGCCTTCCCGGAATTACAGTCCAAAGCTGCAGCCAGGTCACTGTTCTCATTCCTTTATCTCATCCCTGCCTCCCAAACTGATGACACGATGTATTCCCAGCAGGTGTAGGATGGCACTGCGGTGTCCTTGCTCTGGAACGGGGGAATTAACAGTCTGATAGCGGGTTGGAAGCATTTACAAAGGCCTGCCAGGTGATTGCTCAAAGATGAAAGCTTGAAACTCCCCTCAGATACCTTTGGCATATCCCAGGGGTGGTATTAACTTACTGCTCCTCACCTTTCCTCTCCAGCCCAGGCTCTTTCTGGATTCTGTGCCATCAGCCCTGTCTCTGTGCCCTGGGCTAACAGTGTGTCTTAATTTGTAGGTGACACAATTAAGCTCCAAGGATGAGATATAGATAAATTAGGAATATACCATTATTCACTATATTTGAAACAGCCACCATATGGAAAACTCCCGCGTGGCAGCACAAGTAGAACCGAGAGTGGTGGGATGAATTTTCAGGCAAAATTCACGTGGTAACTCCGAGATTCCTCAAGCAGGAGGCTCTGCAGGGTGGAATTGGACTTTGCTTTTGAAGTGGATGAAGGCAGCCCAGGCATGTCTGTCAGGTCTGGACTTTGTCAGGCGGTTTGGGCTTGGATTCCTTTGAAGATGGTTCACATCACTCCCAGAGAGGTCTTAGCCAAGCACTTGGGCACATTGGATGTCAATTTGAGTCTCTTTTCATGTGTTTTCCCTCCTTGGATTTAGGCAAAACCCAGCAAAGCTGGCATTTTCTCTTCAGTTCATCCCTCTGGTCTAAAAGACGAGGGTCAGTCCTGGTACATGTATTAAATATGTGCAGTGAGAGGGTTGTTTTCAGCCCCTACCTGGTTCCTCTGGGTGACCCTTCCATCCCTTGCAGGGCCCACTGTCTTGCTTGTTTGTGAAGAACTTGACCAGAATTCCCAGAAATGTACTGGCCTTCGTTCAATATGAAACAGATTCAGACTTCCTAGAATTCTCCGTGTTGTTCTCTGAAAAAGGAAATCGGGAAATAAATGCATTTGTGTATGTTTGGAAGAAGGATTGATCTGGGGCTTTTTTCAGAAATTTGGCTTCCAGGCCTTTTTTTTTCCAGTGCCCCCAAATGAAGCACAAGCAGAGGCCGAACAGTTTAGTCTGTAATGCCAGGATAAACCATGGGGTTTGTTGTTGGAAAAATGCCTGTCGAGCAGCCTGCTTGTCTCTGCTAGGGCTGGTGCACAGCTAATGCTGCAGTGCAGAAACTTGGAGTGTGATGTGAGAGAGACACCAAAACCAGAATACTGGGAGTCGAACTCCGTGTTATCCGAGGGTGTGATGTCACAGCTTTGGATGGGAGTCTCCTGCAGCTGGTAAAACTGCATAGAATAGCACTGATAGTAAGAGCTGTAACGTTTTATAAAAAGAGTGATAGTATTTTATTAAGTTAATTTGCTCAATGGTATTTTTGTAACACTTTCCAGATGCTACTTTACTAATGAAATGTTTGGGTAGCTATAAATTTAGTAAACAATTCACTTGCTAATTCCCTCATCCTCTTCCTCCCCGCCCTTTTGAAATACCTGTTAAATTTCAAGAATTTCAATTGAACAAACAAAAATCAGGAACTTTGCAACTTGAACCGATTTTTTTCTCCTTATTTTTTCATTTTTGTTTCCATGTACTGCTCAAATTTCAGCTTTGTCATAGACAGCAGCAGTGTCTGCCTACGTTAAGTCATGTATTTAATAATTGTAGAATCACAGCATGGTTTGGGTTGGAAGGGACCTTAAAGATCATCCCATGCCACGGGCAGGGACACTTTCCACCAGCCCAGGTCTGGAACAGCAGCTCGTCTCGGAAGCTTCTCTGTGCATGCTCCTCCTGCTGCTTTACCCACAGCAGAGCACTTTTCCAGCTGAATTTGTCACCCATTCAGGGACTTTGGGAACTTGGAAGGGCGTGAGAGGCTCAGGCAACCAGCTCCTGCTGACCAGGACCTGCTTGTACAACCCTCCCAGTGCTATTCCTATGTTCTCCTTTCCCTTCTTTTACTGGAAGTGGACAGGGTTGAATTACACGAGTAAATTTAGCCTTTGGTCAAGCTGATTGGCACACCCTGCAAACAACAAAACTTGGGGTTTTTTTTTTTTGAGGCAATTCAGCGAGTTGCAGAAATTGCTGTGAGGCATCATTTTTGCTCTTCAAACCTACACGTTGTGTAGGTCTGACACTGAACCCTCACCGGTGTGTTAAATCCAGGACAAGCAGGCTAGAGCAGGAAATCAAAATAAGTTAAATAACGTGATCATTTATGGTCTAAAGTTTAAATAATTCTGTTTCCTAGAGTGACCTTTTGTAATCTTTGAGAGGAGAAAAGTGTCTAACTGGGAGCAAAGTTTTTGTGGCCTCTGGCACTTGGTGAAGTGCAGCATTTTAGGACAGAACTCCCTTTCCTACACACCTCGGTGCCACTTCCCCTTGTAAAGAGCTGTCTCCTGAAAATAAAGCCTTGATATTACACACACGGTATCCATCAGCCTTTCTGGGACCTTTCAAGCAGACCAGAATAGCCATGTTTGGCACTTTTCTGTACCTCTAGATGGTTTAGAGTCTTTTTTTTTTCTTTTAATTGAGAAATCTGGAATTTTTACATTTTTTTTCCCCTGAAAGATCCCTGCTGGCATCTTCCAGGATTCCTGAGTGGATTAAACACCAACCTCTTGATGCTTTCTGTCCCAAGTATGAACATAACCCTGGGCAAACCTGCATCGATTTCTTATTCTCCACTTTCAGCACAGTTCCTTTTTCGGAGCTCGTGCTCAGCTCTGCAGGTCAGATGTGGCTGCCACGGATGGATTCTCACAGAAATTAATAGAAAAAGCTCCGTGAGCTAATGGATTTTGCCAGCCACTCAGTCCCAGTGTTGTCCCTTGAACCTTTATCTATACGGAGAAAAAAAAACAAAATGAAAAAAGTGTGGGGGGAAAAAAAGGAAAAAGGGTAGTTTCGAGGTTATGTGGGTTTTAAGCACGTTTGGCTCAACTTCAGTCCTCGTGTTGTGACAGAGCTGCACAAATGGCTGATCCTTGTGAGACAGTCAGGCACGATGGAGGTGGGTCTGTGGCTGAGTGAACTTTCCTTTTCTCCCTCCCCAGCAGTCAAGCCGTGATTTAGACTGGAAATAAAATGACTTTATTCTGAGCAGGTACTGCTCGAAGTGCAGCCTTTAGGGATGGGGAAAACAGGGCCACTTCTACAACAAGGGGGGGAAAAAATGATTGCGACCTCAAAATTATCATAATTCAGGTCCAGGAAGACACATCAAGTCCATTTTAAAGGACGTGAATAATGATGTAAATTAGTTGTTTTAATGTCTTCCAAGTGCAGTCCATTCTGAATGATATCCTCTGATAGCATACACATGGTAAGGTATAATTGAAAAAACATGCAGCTGAATGGTTGAATGCAAAATATAAATATACAGCTGCTAGCGGGTCAGAAGTCAAACTAGTAAAGCATATGCTGAATTCCCTCAGGGATCTCATTAGTGCATGATTGAATATACATGTAGGGGCTAAATGAATATCACTGTTTGGGTCTGCAGTGGATGAGACAATGACTAATCAGTGGTAATTAGGGTTAGATGCTGTTATTGACCCACATGTCTAGAATTAAATGCCCCACTCGGAGATTTCCAAGGAGTCGAAAAAAAATATATATACAGATTTGTTTGTGACGGGGGGAGTGTTTGGAAAAGTATTCCAAGCGTAATCACAACATTTTTTAAACGGAATGTCACCAGAGTCACTGCGAGCCAAGGCACTGAAAAATTCACCCTTAGTCCTGAGTCCAGGGAAAAAGCCTGTTGGATGCTGTGGATTTGGGTGTAGCATCTGAACCGAGATGGAATCATCTTTAGGCCCATGGTGGGCTCCTCCCTAAAATAGCAGCCACTCACTTTCTCCCCTCCACCCTCAGCGCCGCATTTTAATCATAACACACACTGAAATAATTAGGGTTTAAAATAGGAAAGCTCTCTCCACGCTATTGATTAATCAGAGGGATTTTTAAACACTTGCGAAGGAATTTGATTTTCGTTTCTGTCCGGAATCCTCCTCCCTCCTCCCTGTGCTTTCCTCGAGCACTGTGGGACAGGCATCGACAGCCCCCCAAATATCAAATATATCCCCCAGGGACCCGGAGGAGTCCGTGTACAAGCTCAGGGTCAGAGCATCTCCCTGTGGAATTCGGGAATTCGGGTGGTCCATGGAGCACACATGCACAGGGACATCCCCTCGGCGACGTGGGGGGGGTTTTTTGGTGTTCCTTGATGGGTTTTGAGGGCGTTCGGTGTGATGGTGGTGGTGATGGTGGTGGTGGTGGTGGTGGTACAAGTGTCTGGTGTTTGATGAATAACCTTCCCCCCCCCTCTGTCTCCAACTTGTTTTTCTCCTAGTGCTCACAGTATATATACATACTTGAACAGTCACCTGGATCTGATTAAGAAATCTTTGCCTGTGGGTTTCCTCACTGTTGATTTACATGTTTGGCCAGATTTCCATGGTAACAGATCTCCCTTAGCAGATCTGACACTAAAGGGCATGGTAAGAAACAGCCTGTCTTTGCAAAAAAGGTCAATACAGGGTAAAAAAAAAGGAAAAAAAAAAAAGGACTTTGGAAGGAGCTTTTTTTCAGTTTTGAGTGTACTCCTCCTTAGCTATTTACACTCTCCCATAGGATTTGGGTTTCTTGCTGCATTTTGATGTTCCAGGAGAAAACCAGAGTTTGCTGTAGTTGAGATATCCTCACAGCCACAATTGTTTTCCAAAAACACGAGGAGTGTTGTGTGTGTCCCGGGACCTTTCCTAGGAATGGCATTCCGTGGCTCTTGCCACTGTTAACTCACTTGTCTACCAAATTTTTGAATATTCGTTGCAATGAATTTCAACACAAATTTGGATAAAACCTGTCTAGGAAAGGTATGAAATATTCTCATAGACTGCTTGATTTAAACAGCTTCTCAGCCCATCTTTTAAGTGTTTGGATGCTTCACTGAGCTTATCGTGGGAGATCAGCTGGGGCACAAGATTGTGCAAACCTGTAACAGAAGAATATCATAAGAGTATAATCTGGTGATACCAAAATACCTGGTGATTGATGAGAAAATGACTTATTGTCCTTGAAGTGACCATCTCCACCAGCACCAAAATCTGCTGCGTTTGAGGCTGAGGGAGGAAAGAATATAAGCACTGCAGCATTTAAATCACAAATGAGGGAAGCATTAAAAGAATAACAGAAGGCTTATATATTTCTTGGTTCTAATAATACCTGCTTTATTTTATGGAAGAATTATATGCTGCAGCACAATGAGAATTGCCTTGGTGCAATGGCTCTGTGCAAATACTGGTAATAGGAACCCCCTTTTTCTGTCAAAATTCAGGCTTCAGTCAGGTCTTGCCTGTGCTGATATTAATCCAGAGTAACTACAGCACAGTATTGATTTATGTCAGGGTAAAGGAGGCTAAGATACAGTATTTAATTATTAATTGTGTTTCAGTGCTAGGATGCTTGGATGGGAGGGGGAGAAATGCTTTTAAAAACTTATTTTTATGTAATAGCATTTTCATATTATTACATTAAATACATTCACGAGCAATATCTGAGTCATAACATAAAACTGTCAGAGTTAATCTATCTCTAATCCCATACAATATGCTGTTTGTTCTTTATTTCTTTACGAGGCCAAGAATAATTTATGTGGTTCTTCCCCAGATCAGGAATAACATGTTTAACATAACATTATGTGTACAGCTCACAGAAGTAAGGCTTAGAATTAGCACTTCAAGCCTGTTACAACAAGAAACCGTAGAAAATAATAGGAGTTTTGTGTTGGCTGGATTTGTACATTTTCTGTTTGATCTCTGCACAGGTTGTTGGACTGACATTGTCCGGGGGTCTGGATGAACTTGCCCTTCTCTACCTGGCCACGATCCAAGCCATCGCTGTAAGGCATTTGAAGTGCACAAAAGAAGGAATGAATGTCTCGGGGGGGCTGTGGCAGGGGATCACTCCCTAACCAGATCTCCAGTAACACATGAATTCCCTTAATGGGCTTCCTTGAGGAGTGAGATGCTGTTGGTCTGTGCTGGTGGCTGCTCCCAACTGTGGGATGATGGACAGTTGGAAAAATGTTCCCCTAAAAAGTCTTTTCCTGGTGGCAGTTCTGTAAATGGGGCTTTCTGCTCCGGTGCAGATCAGAGAATCACAGAATGACAGAATCAGCTGGGTTGGAAAAGAGCTCTGAGATGATCAAATCCAACCCTTGATCCAAGACTGCCGTGATTCCCAGATCATGGCTCTGAGTGCCATGTCCAGTCTCTGCTCAAAACCCTCCAGGGACGGTGAATCCACCCCCTCTCTGGGCAGCCCATTCCAGTGCCTGGTTACTCTCTCTGTAAAGAATGTCTTTGTAAAATCCAACCTAAATTTCCCCTGGCACTGCCAGCCCGTGCCCAGGTGGATGTCCAAGCGGGCAGGGATGCCCTGAAATGTCCCCCGTGTTTGGCGACACACAAATGGGGAATTTGACTGGAATACTTTTCTGTCTGCCCTGATTTTCTCTGGAGCCCAGGATTTCCAGTTCTGGGTCAGGGAGGCTGTTTGGAAAGGCTGGCACAGGGTGTTTTCCACAGGGCCCTTTGGTGACCAAAATCCACGTTCCTTTGACATCCCTTCCATGACTTTTTCATTTTTATTTTTTTAAAGTTTGCTGAACTTGAGGCTTTTTTTTTTCCCCCCCCAAAAAATTGACAGTTTGATGAACTGGGGAGTTTTCCTGACAAAAGGCTGTTCGTTTGGAAAACTTCCAAACTCCTCTCCTGGTTAAACAACAACTTTGCTAGGCTGGGTCAGCCATCTGGGATGGAGAGGGTGGGTGGCTGCTGGGAATTTATTTACTGGGAATTGTCCATCCTCTGTGTTAACCCTCCCTCCTCAGCAAATAAGGGGCAATTTAACCCCAGCCTGGAATTCATTGTTGAGGAGTTCTGAGCCTTTTTTAAGACGAAAGCAGCTCGGGTTGTACCTGATGCCCGAGTATAATCCCACCATTGAAAGAGGAATGCCTAGAAGAGGTTACACAATGCCAGGCACTGACAGTGGCCTTGGAAGGGACTTCCCAGTCTGGAACAGGTGCTCCCTGATTATCCGATGCTAACGAAGTGGAAACCTTCCCTGCTGGAAATCCTGGGAAAGTCACCTATTATCTCACTGTGTGACACCGCTGGGATTTTCTTGCGAAACACAACTACCGTGTTGAACACTCCCTTAGCCCTGTGTGTCTCTTTGATACCTGACTGGGCTGATTTCAGGGAAAAAACCCGGCCCGTAGTTTTCTTTTCCTTGCAAATCCAAGGAAATTCGTTTTTCCTGCAGCGCTGTTGAAACAGTAACTAAAAAGCAGGCAGAGAACGTTGCTTTGGACTTGATGTATTTCCTAATTGCCAATGTGACACCTGGGAAATTTGATTTTCCTCCCATGCTCCATCACTCCTAGGTTTTAGCTTCGCTTTTATTGAAGGAACGGTCGTTGTGATCCCCTTCCATTTGCTGCCTCCAACGGGTGTAAGATAAACTTTAAGCAAAAGTCTTGTACAAAGTGTAGGCCTGCCCACAGAATGTTAATCTCCGGTTTTCTTTTCAGCAGGAGACTCTTTTTTTCCTTTTATACAAAATTTGCATTTGAAGCCCCTCAATTTGCATTTTTTCTCAATCCAGGATTAAATTAGTTCCCCCC
>VWZG01012818.1:50185-75802 GCA_013396735.1 Grallaria varia | reverse complement strand
CCCCCCCCCAACAACCCACAGTGAAATAAGTCTGGCTTTAATTTAAATTGCCGTGTGAATACAATTTTCCAGGCAGGTAAACACAAAATAATTTTCACAGCATGTTCTTTCTCAGGGTCTTTGACGGGCATATGTTGTGAGAGAAGTTGGTAATAAATTTGAATTTCAGAAGGAGAGAAAGAGAATCTCCCTTTAAGTATTCGCTGCGAAATGCAACGCAGCAGTTGGAGGGCTGAGAACATGATGGGGGCTGTAATTGTGGCCCCTTCTGAGCAGACAGGCTCCTCTCAGAGCAGCTTATTTTTCCATCATTAAAACTGTGGATTTGGAAATCAGCCCCCTGTGTCAATAGGGAAGCGATGGGTTTAGTCAGCCGGCGTTGTGGCTGCTCAAGTTCCTCTTCACTGCTCGCCTAAAAATCAAAATATATTTGAAGGGCTGTCCAGAATAGTGCTGGTCATTCATCCTGGACGTCTCCACCTGATGGAGCTCTGCTTGTTCAACTTGCAGTTGCTTTGATTTGAAGATGAGTTTATCACATCTTAATGAACTTAAAGAAAACTTAAACATTAGTTTATGGAAAAAACCTCTGAGCAGCCCGTGCTTTGTGAGGAATCCACCCACAAAGAGCCAGCTTGGGCAACATTTTGCCTTGAACGTGACATTTTGTCAAGTCTGAGCTTCAAATTTGACTTTCAAGTTATTCTAAAGAGTTATTTTTGGTCAATTAGTCTGTCCAAGAAATGTAGAATACCGTTGAAAAAGGGAAATAGGGAGAAGGTTGTCTCCATGAGGAGCTGGAGGCAAGCAAAGCAAACAAAACTAGAAAATTTTTTTTTTTTTTTTTAATGGCAAAGCATTTGCTTTGGTTGTTCTGATTTGAGTTTCTCAGAATGGAGACTGTAAATGAAACGTTTAAAACACGCCTGCGTTTGAGATGTTTCAATTAATCCCAGCATGAAACGGAACATTTTATTTCGTGTAGGGCAAAGGCCAAGAGAAATAGTTAAGGCAATACAAAATTCTTCAGGTTTTCCTTTTTGCTGAAAAGACAGAAAACACACTATTTTTATTTGCCACTCTTTTTTTGTTCTGTCCTGCTGTTTGGCTTCTGAGTCGAAACCTCTTTACCGAGAGGGATTTCCAGAGGCTGTTACACAAAATAAATTGAAAGTTTCGAGGTGGAGGGGAGGATGCCTTTGCCATGTAGGGGCAGTTCTGTTCCTGCAGCTGCTCCCCCGCACTCATCCAACCTGTTTTTCCCTCCTTTTTCCAAGCTGGGAACAAGGCACATCCTGGACACGATGCGGGCTGCGGGACACGACACCAACACGCTGTTCCTGTGCGGTGGGCTGAGCAAGAACCCCCTCTTTGTGCAGATGCACGCCGACATCACGGGTGAGTCTGGGGCTGTGCCTGGAAAGGGCTGTAACCTGCTTTTATTTCAGACGTCTTGCTTGGAAAAATAAAGACCTCCTTTACATAGAAATGTATTTTGCCCCTCGGCCAAAAGTGCAATGAAATGTTACTTTATGAGCTCCGTCCTCTTTGACTTGGGACTGCTCTTGCTGGGCATTGTATCCCTAATACAGGACAATTTTTTCCCAAATTGCTTCCATGTGTGTACCCTTGAGAATGTTTGGTGACAATGCTTGGTGTTGCACTTTCATGGAATTCTTTGTAGAATTCTTGGATGGATGGATGGATGGATGGATGGATGGATGGATGGATGGATGGATGGATGGATGGGTGGATGGATGGATGGATGGATGGATGGATGGATGGATGGATGGGTGGGTGGGTGGATGGATGGATGGATGGATGGATGGATGGATGGATGGATGGATGGATGGATGGATGGATGGATGGATGGATGGGTGGATGGATGGATGGATGGATGGTGGATGGATGGATGGAAAGCCCTGGATCTGTTTCACTCCAATCTCAGGCCCGCGTGGTATTTTTGGTCTCCCCTCAGCCCATGTGTGCGTGTTGGACACCTCAGCACACCTGCGAGTCGGTTGAATAGACTTTAAAAAAATGTGGAAAAAATAACAAAATTTAGTGCAAAGGACTTCAGGGAAACATTGAATGATGTGTGGTTTGGGTCTATTTCAAATTAAGACCAGTCAAGCTGTCGTGAATGAAGTTGAAGGCTCAGTTTTGGGGCATTTGGTCTGGAGATCTGCCTTGCCCTGGCATCAACCCACACTTCATCACCTTGATGCGGGAAGGAAGATGAGAATGTGCTTTATGCCCTTACCTGAGAGGCAAACAGGAAGAGAGAAGCAAAAAGCATGATGCCGATTGATGTGAAAATTCCCTAAATACATTGTGGTCAAAATGAAAAAGTGATGTTGTCAAGTGTGTGCCTTCCCTCGCAGAACTCAAGTGTTTTAGGTGAATTTCAGTCCGAGTGGAGTTGGGCCGCTGGTTTGTGATGTGCAAGAGAAAAGAGCTGTGAAAAGGTATTCTGATTAAAATGTAATCACAAGTTCTTTGACTGTAACTAATGGCCAAGTGCAATTCAGTACAAAAAGGCCTTTTTGCAGCCCGGAGTTCTCCCCCATTTGTAAAATCAGTGAGTGACAAGGGATGTCAGAGTTCATCTGACTGAAATGCTCTTGGTTATGTTGAACTCATTAGAGCCTATCAGATAAAATAACTAACATTCCAGGATCAATCCCCCATTCTTTCCCCAAAAGAAAAAAAATCTGAATATATTATTGTGAGCTGCAAATGCCCATGACTCAGCCATGCAGACATCCAATAGATAGTTCCACAGGCCACTTAAAAAGTATCTTGATCTTTTTGTTTGCCTGGTAAGAATTCCGTATTCATTCCGATGATGCGGGAAATGGGCAGGACATTTTCCAGCACACTGGAAATTGCTCCCTGACACCTGGCAAGCAGCCCTGAGGCTCTGAGCCTGACGTTTGGGTTTGCTGTTCCAAGCTGTCCTGAGCTGGAGGAATGCTCAGGTGCCAGGGCACGCTTTGCATCACCTCACTGGATGCCCCTTTGCTTTGTGTCAATAATCACTCCTTAAAACAATTTTATTTCTCATTTTACAAACCCTTTTCCTCCATGGGAGTTGTTTGTGGCTAACTTCAGGTTTTCCTCCAAATTCCAGCTCCTAATCCTACATTTTTTGGGACATAATATCCCGGAGACAGTTCCCAGAAGGAATCCCTGCTCCCACCCCTGTGTTTGCATCAGCACTCCCTCAATGCCATTATCTCAGTAATGGAAATTTAGCCACGTGCCAAATACTGCAGGAATATTAAATTTTTTGCCTTAGCGAGGATAAGCGTCTGAAATGCAACTAGAAAAGTCTGCTCTTGGTTTAGGTTTTTCGGGAGAATTAAGAAAGCAGGCTGGGGGGTTTTTGTTTATTAGTATTTTTGATTTTTACGTTAGTGAAACAGGCCTCAGACACTCACACTTTGTGTGAACCAAAGGGAAAGTGCGTTCATGATGGTACCCATGGGTGATGAAACAACACTTTTTAATTCTGCTGCAGAATATATTTTGTTTGTTTGTTTTCACAGTGTTTTTAATTTTGTTTTGGAGGATCTCGCACAATTTGGAAGGCAACATTTCCCTTATTATTTCATGCATAGCTTGAGAAAGTTTGCTGCTCATATTTTCATGGCTTCCAGCAAAACCAGCCTGGCTATGTCGGCTCCATATTCAAAACCAAACACAAACAAGCCTTTTCTTTGTTTGTTGCAAAAGAAACGAAAAGGGACACCGCCCTGTTTTCCCCTCCAGGTCAACTTTTAATGGGCACGTGGGTTTGGAGGGTGTGGGTGACAGGTTTATACCAAGCCCTCTGAGATAAATAACCAGTGTCAAAGGTCTGGGGGGTTGGTTTTAATGTGCTTTATGTTCCGCAGTAATATTCGCTGGAATGGTTTTATTTAAATCCCATGTTTCTCCTGGAGCCTGGAACCACGGGGCAGAGCGATTTGCATTAACCTGCAGCGGGATGGGGTGGTTGGATAATGGTTTTCATGGCCTTTTTGATTTCTTGCTTGCTTTCATTATTTGTGGTGCTGCCCGGGCAGTCCTGCCGTGCCCTCCCCAACGCTCCTGGCTCTTCCCTTCGCAGGGATCCCTGTTGTCCTGTCCCAGGAGGTGGAGTCCGTGCTGGTGGGCGCTGCCATTCTCGGAGCTTGTGCTTCTGGGGATTTTGCATCTATACAGGTATGAAATCCCTTGATGTTATTCAGGTGTTTTTCCCCCCAGTTTTAATGCGTTTTACGCCTTGAGTTGTGGCACCACACACGGAATATAATCCAAGTGGAAAAGTTGGTACCTTCAGCAGGGCTGGACAAGAGCAGCATCACCTTCTGTTTGACTCCACTTGTAGGTGTGTTGAGGATTCCTTTGTCCTCTCACCGTAGGAACACACTGGGAAGCCTCTGTCTGTGAAGTGAGGCCATGTAGTTTTACAGCCAAAACAGGGAATCTGGCGAGGCTCTGATCCTGCAGGAAGGTCAGGCTTTCATCTCCCTTCTATTTGTCCCACTTTCCTTCCTTCACATTGAGGAATGTTAAACATGAGAAGCACCATTTATGCAGTAAAAAAATAACACACCTATAGCTCTGGTCTTGCCCGCAGTGAATGCAGAGTTAATAACGAGGATGGAACTTCATGTTTATTCCTGTCCTGTTGCTTTGGCTGGTCCACTGAAATAAAAGCATGGCTGAGCTGCATTTATACAAACAACAGGAGTTCACAGAAACCTGAGGAAGGGTCTGAATGCCCCAAATCCCTCCTGTTTTCCCACCTGGAAGTTCCACTAGTGTAAGACATCTCCCACTGCACACGGACACTGAACAACACACTGCATTCGGCTGGGCAAACTTATTTATCAGGATGGTCCCTAATGCATTTAATAGGTTTTTCTTTGTAAGATCAGGCACAGACACTTGTAGATGAAATTTTGCACAAAAGCTTATCTGGATCTCTTTTCTGAACAGGGAGTTCAGCTTCTTGACCTTGTTAGATTGATGCAGTTCCACTGGAATCAATAAACAGCTCAGCATAAGCTGAGGAGCTGGGCTGTGCTTGGCATTTCTCCAAGTGGGAATATTCTCCAGTGCTCTGTAGGTTACCAGGAAGAGCAGTTTCCTTTCATAAGAATTTTTCCATTAAAATGAATCCCATTGCAAAACATATACAGTGCATTATATATATACATATATATATATGTAATAGTTCTGGTGCTTGTAAGAACTTGTTTTAGTAAATGTTATTTCAGTAGCATCTTTTGGTGACAGAATTTCATATGTATTTCTTACTGTTCTGTTAAGCTTCTGCCTTCAAGTACATATTTCATTCCCAGTCTGTTATGTTTTCCACTACTATGGAGTAACTGAACATCTCAAAACTGATTTTATTAAGTCTGCTTTTATCAGCATTAGAAAAATCTAATGCTGTGAAGTTTTCTGTGATGTGTTTTTGTATAATGTTGGTGTATTCACTTACTTTCGATTATTAACCTTGCCCTTATATACAAAAATATTTCAGAAGCATCTCCAGTAATGTCAGAACAGATACATATATTTTATCCATACATGTCAGTGTCCATAACACACCCCCTCAGATGTCTTTTTCAGTGAAACTGCATCCTTTGAACCAGCCATGTCACTGACTTCTTAATTGCAATATGTTAGATTATGTAAGAGTATTTTTAAAAGAATTCAGCTGCATGGGTTCAAGAAACGAGAAACTGAATACATTTATTTTAGGGGCAGGGAGGTGTAAATGCATATCTAGCACTGCAGTTCAGTAACATCCCTTACATTTATTTTTGTAGCACATGTTCCCAAACAACCCTCTCTTGGAGGTGCTGCTGCAAACATTCCGCATCCTTGTAGACTTTGCAGATGATAGAGGTTATTACCGCTCCTCTAATAGATGGTTTGTGCTTAATTACTGTGCTTTCCAAAGCTCTTTGTTTGCTCAGTTTAATAGTAAAGGAGAAAATTGTGGGTTTTTTACAATAACCTCTTTCCTTATGTCTCTGGGTTTTTTTGGAGGGGATTTTTTTTGCTGTAGCTTTCCCACTCACTGGTCACATTTCTCAGAACGATTTCTTTGGACATTTCCACTCCATGTCAAAATCAAAATGCTTAAAAGCTGTCTGGTTTTTATGGGTTGGCTGTTCTCCATTTTCTATCACTCAAGCCTTTTTAGGCCAGCTTGGGAGTGACACCCAAAGCCAGGATCCCTCCAAATCCCTTCGGATATCTCAGTGCAGCTCCACCAGGCTCTGCTGGGTGAAGGGCTGGGTGCTGAGCTGGTGATGGGCAGGAAATGTGCACCAGGGGCTGACCTGGCACGCTGAAGAGCTTTGCCTCTGATATCCCCAAATCAGTTTATTCTCACAAAGAAACAGGCACTGTCTCGTTTCCCTTTCCATGTCACTGCAGCAACTCTTAGCAGGATGCAGCATCTTGCTCTAATTCTTAATTTTCATCTATTTTTCTTCATGTTTCGAGTGATTTGGGGGAGGATTTTCATGCTTTCTAGTGACCACATCTGTATTAGCACCAACATTCTCAGGATGCTGAGCCTTCCCAAAGCAGCTTTGGAATTGAAGGGCATTGCAAAATTTGTGACCGTACAGGTTAATTTGCAAGCTCCTCCTGTGGATTTAAAAGTTCGAGCCCCTTGAAGCTGCAATTTCATCTTTAGGTAATTCTATCAAGGGAAGATTTATAACCTCCATCTCTCAGGCCTGGCCACCATATGTTGTTGCTTCAAAGAATGTTGCCTGCCCCATTTTCCTCTTCATTTACTCTCCCTGCATTTTTCTCCTCTGTGGTAAAACAATCAGTCCATCCAAACAGGAAAAAAAGAACACGCAGCACAGCGAGTCCTTCCCCATTTCATCTCTGGGTTGTTTGGTTTCTAGAAACTCCAGAACGGGGAGAAAAATCCTCCGAATTTCTTCTTGGTTCATCCTTTAATGTGTCCCTGCAGATGCTACGCCCTTTTTCTGGGAGTGGTTTGGTGGTGCCCATGAGCTCTAACACAGCCTGGCTGGGCCCCAGCACACAGTGCTGTGTCAAATCCTGTGATACAGAGATTTTTGAAGTACAGACTGTATTTTGGGGGGGTTGGATTTCTGAAATATGTCCTGCACTGAATGAAATAACCCTCCCATTGCTGCCTCGGATGGGTCCATTTATTGGTTGTGGGCATTCCTTTGATGCTGAGCAGCAGGATCCCAGTTTTCTGTGGGATTGTTTCTGTAGTAAAAATATCGTTTCCGGTTTAGCCAGCCAGCAATCCCTTCTCAGTGAAAATGTTCAATAAATAAATGTCAAAGTTTCCAGTATATCCTTGTTACTCTGCCTCACTCGGACGTAATTGAAAATGGGAAGAAGGTGCTGTTTGCTTTGGCAGTTCTCCAGCTCTTTAGGGTTTTTTTGGGGTAGCCCACTCTTTGGGACAAAGCTGTGCACCAGGGAAGGGGATTATTGCCTTATAAAATCCTGCAGCCCACTGACTATCCCTCAATTGCGTATTAAAGCAATTAATAAAATTACCTGTATGAAACCAGATCGCCAGATTTGTTTTGGATGTTGTGCCTTCCCGTGGGACACGGTTGCTGCCCAGTGTGGGAGAGAAGAAATGGGGATTTTCTAGAATGCATTTTGCTCTCTGTAATCAGTTTTCTGCAGTCATTTCTGGTGTCAAACACTGAGCCAGAAATTAGATTTTTTGGGTATAAATTGACTTTTAAGGGAGGAGCAGACTTTTCTTTGCTAGTTGTGGCCATTGTGCAAGTTGTTGCTGGTTTATCCTGCAAAAGGGTAGGGAAAAGCTTTTGCATTGTTTTTATAAAGACTGGAGGTGTATCAAAATGAGCTGGATTCTGCAGGAAGAAGCGTTAGGTAATTATCTGATGGGGTTTATCTGAATTATTTAGAAGCTGAGCAGGTGAAATACCCCTTGGGTACAGTCTGCCCTGCTGGGCTGTGCGTAATTTAATGGACATCTCTCGGTTGTCTCAGGATGTTGTGGGGTGGTAGAGAACAAAATCAGGTAACAAAGCTCACAGATTGATAGAGATGAGCCAGGAGGAAGGTGCAATATCCAACGTGTTTGCCTTTTAACAATGAAAATGTTACAGACTGCTGCAAGTGTGAAGAAGTTGCTCAGTACAAGAGCCTTGGTAATGGACCAGCTGGCAGTGGGGAACAGGCAGCATTTCCTAAGAACACCTGTAAATAGTACTGGGACATTCACCACTTCTGCTGACAGAACTGGAGGGGATTAGGCCATTTCCATTCCTGGATCAGGCAGTTTCTGCTGTAATTTTATTCCATTTATTTCAATGGACGTGCTGCAGTTGATGACCCAATCCTCTGTTCCTCTTCCAGAGCATTACCTGTCAGGTCATGGGTTGAGATTAATACAAGCTCTTGTTGATTTCCATATTTTCAAAAGGAAGAACCAAGTAAAAGATCAGGGAGGGGATGGTTTGTTTTTTTTTCCCTTAGAAATGGTAATAACTTGGGAAATCAAAAGAGGAAATAAAATGACTTCTCCCTGTCGAGTTAGGGAATGTTGCCTTCCCTCATCTCATTAAAAATTTAAAGCACTCTTGTTTTTGAGCAGGGTGAATTAGTAATTAAGTGCCGTAATCAACTTGTGTAAACAAAATATTGAAGGAGAACAGCAAATTAATCATTTCGTTGGCTTGCCGTCCCCAATTAATGCACCTCTTAGTAAAGGCCTTCCTGCCATGTTGGGATGGGTTTGTTCTCCTGCTCCCTTCATCAGAGGACTGTGGAAAGGCAGAGGAAGAAGGGGATGTGCACAATGTGCTTTTCTTCCAAATCTCCAAATTCGGGCAGGTAGCATTTGAGCCCAAGCTTTAGTGCAGGCAGAAGTGGAGATGTTTTTTGGGGGGAAAAAAACCCAACCAAAATAACCCCTCAAACCCTCTTTCTTTCCCAAAGGGTGTGTTGTCTGGTATGGCCTCTCCTTCTAAGTGGTTCTAAGAACCAAACTGTTCTCCATGGAAGATGTTGGGTGGCTGTGGAGGACATTTACAGCTCCCCAGGCCTGACTCAAGGCTCTGACTCGCCAGTAGTAGATCTCCATCCCTTTACCTCTTTCCTTGGTGTTTTGACACTGAAATATGCCTTTCCCTAATTGAAAGTGGTTTTTTTTTTCCCCTTGTGTAATAAAGTTAGATTCAGTATGGCATGCATGAAACCACCAAGATACTGGCAATGCCTCTGGCTTTTGTATAGAGTCAGCTGCCTTCTTACCAGAAATCTTTAGAGAAATATAGATGAGAGAGAAAAATGAAAAGGCAGTGATTTGATGGCCACTGTCCAGTTCCTTGTGGCCTAGTGTTTATGGTACAAAGAGTGCCTTTTTAGTTAGCATATTTTGGCCTTACTGTCAGAAGTCTTTGCAGTGAGGGTAAAAAGCAGATGAATCACAACGCCTCTTTTGCCCTAAGGATGATCCTTCTGTATTAAAGCTGAGAAATATAAATGCTGGTTTGTCTCTGCCAAGTGCAGAATGAGCTTTCAATCAGTTTGAGGGTGTGATTTTTTTCCCCACTTTCCAAGCCACAATGAATATATAGAAACCTTTCTACTCCCTCTCAGCCGACTCCAGTGGATGGTGTTTCCACGTGACTGGAGCTCCTCTCTTGGTGCAGTGAGATCACACGTGGAGGCACCTCCACTTGGAGCCACGGCTGAGATGTGGCTGTGGCTGATCGCACGACGCTGTCACTAAAGTACTTAGAAAAGTACCCTCTGTCTTGTTGCTGTTTACTGACATGTGATCCCCGTTGACATCTGTTGCCCTTCTCATCTGAGGTCTGTTTGCTTTACTAACTTTAACAGTTCCACATTGCTGTGCTGCTGAAGTGCAGATACACAAATCTCCTCGCAGTCCCCAAGGTCCTTTTATGAGAAGCAGAGCTGCCATCGTTTGATATAATCATTCTGGCTGCCTTTTTACGTTGGAGTGGAGAGAAATGATTCTGTTGCTGTGAAATGTTCTTGGTGGAGTGCAGTGTCTGGTGCCATACGTTGTCATACGCTTGATGTACTGTCAGACCACTACATGCTGCACAGTAGTGTTTAGTTCCCTGTCACAGCACGTGATTTGTGGCCAGTTTATATCACTTGAAATAATTACAGGTAAAAACTTGTCTGAGAAAATGTCGAAGTTTGTCATAGCAGGTCATGCAGCTGCTGAAATGACAGATGATCTTAGTCCATAATCCTCGTGCAGGATTCTCAGTTCATGTGAATCAGCATCGCCCCAGGATTTCCCAGGAGTGACACCAGTTTTCCCCAGTGCCGTGATCCAGTGGAGCACTCAGGCCCATCATCTGGCTTTAGGCAGGAAGCTTGGCAGGACTGCCTGTGTGCTGAAATACTTCACTGCAGCAGAGCCCAAACAGGGGCCTGACACAGCGCACTGGGAGATGCCACATCCCGAGACGATGAAGGCAATTAGAGCTCTTGCAATTGGTTTGTGTTATTGCATCTCCAGGAACCAGCTGTGGATGCCACAGGTAGTGGGAGACAAAAGTGGTGTCTTTTGTTAAGTGCTGTGCTTTTGTGGAAGATCAGATGTCATCCAGCAGCCAACTGCTCAGATTTGGAATTTCTCAGGAACTCTTTAGTGACAAGGAGGGGCAGCTGCAGTGGGTCAGTGTAACACGGGGGCTGTAACAGGACTGCCCCTTTACACTGGCTGGGTATTTGTCCTAATCTTGGAGGGAACAACCTCAGAAAGGCTTAGAGATGTGATCATATTCTTTTTCTGAAAGTAGGTTGTTTAATGAAAGACCCCACTAATGAAATCAAACGTGGCCTTTCATTTGGGCATTGGCAAGAGGAGACAGGGCAGTCCGTGTCGGGACATCAGTGTGACTTACCTGTTTATTAATTCTGGCTGGGAGTGGTGATAAAGATTTTATTGCCTCTTCTCCACATTAAGAGGATGGACTAAAAGGTAATGAAGACCTCTGAGAGGGAAGCATGAGCAAAGAAATGTATTTAATCTCTGTCTTTATGCTGAAGGTGTAGCTGGCTTTGTGCACTGGCACAGAACTTCCCCCGAGTTCTGGATCTCACATTCACACCCAATTAGTGTATTAGGAACAGCCACATGTATGTCAATGTAATCTCCTCTGTCTGTAGGATTAACACTTACACTGTCATGTCTTTTAGCTTTTTAAAGACTCACATCAGCTGATGTTGGCAAAGAATAAAATGCAGTGTTTTGTTAATCTGCAGGAGTTGAGACTCTTACTAAACCAATGGTATTCTTCTCCTCTGTCAGTAAGCCCAAGACCTGGCAAGCAGGAGAAAAAATGCTGCCTGGAATAGTTCAGGTTCTGCTGCTGTGTATTTTTGTAACCAACCATGAAGTGACCATGGTGGAGTTTGTCTAAGGAGATGTACAATTAGTTGATTTTTTTTTTCTTTCAAGAAGAATAAGACAAAGATCAGCTTGTAAAAGTTTAATAATATCGCAACTTACAGTTTTTTCCAGCTTGCTGACCTTGTCTTTTCTTGAGGAAAACCATAAATATGAGGAAACCATAAACGTGTCTTTAGAGTAGATAGATACTTTCTTTAAAATGTACTGTGATCCTTCTCCTTTCTATTTTAAGGACAGACTTTACCCACGTACTCAGAGACACAGCTGAAGTCATCCAGACCTTGGACTCCCCTTCTGTCCAGGCCATTTAGGCAGGGAAAAGTGTGATAGCAATATTTTACAGGCAGGATGAGTACAAAGGAGGATACCACGGATCCTTCGTGTCCGTCAGTGGCCAGGAAGGTCCTTTTCTGAGCGTGTCTTGCTTAAATGATGTTCAGGATGTCAAACGAGTTACAGTCTCTCTGCCCTCACCTCATCAGTAGCTGAGCAGAACAACCTCCAAGTTATGCACTGGAGAATTGGAAACTCAATCTGGCTGCATTGGGAGATTAATTTTCCCTCTGGGGTTTGCACTCTTGCTATGCCAGCACAGGGATCAGACTGTGCCATGGCGAAGCACCGGCGTGTGGAGTCACAGCACTGTCTGAGAAGCTTGAGGGCAAGGACATTGTGAGCACTCAGTCGTGGGGTTTGATGCCAGTAGCTCAAACCACTGCAACATATTTTTGCCACCCTATATTTAAAAAAAAAAAATTATTTATATGTACTAGGTTGTCCTTTCTCCTAAAGATGTCTAGAGGGGTTTGTTCCTCAAAATTCACACTGTTTATAAAATTTAACAAGACTCTGTTCACCATCTAGGAGTTCCAAATGCATTTCATTTTGTTGTGGTTAGCAGTGAAGATACTTTTCTTATTTCCCTATTCAATCATGGATCTGAAAGGTAAAGAAAAGATCCCTTAATATTTGTTAGTTTTATTAGAAGGCAGTTATTTTTTTAGCATATTGGCTTTCCTCAGGATTGGAATCCAGTTCTCATTTTCCTTTCTTTGCTCAGTCACATGTTCTTGTTTCCTTGGTTTCTCAGATACAGACATATAACAACACCCATTCCCAGCCCTTTCTTTCTTGTTTTGAAGCAACCTTTCACACTTCCTGTGCTTGAACATCACTGAGACAGTTTGAAACTGGACAGTGAGATGCAGAGAGAATCCATATGAAATTCCTTCATGGCTGTGTTTTGTTTTTTTTGGGACAAGTGTCCCTGTAATGAGTAGCGAGACCATAATTATGGCTCTTGAGGGCAGTGCAGGCAGAAGGGCTGACCACCAAGCGGGCACAGAAAAGCCGAAGTTGCACATTTTTGCATGGAGATATTCCTCCAGACAAGGGCTGAAAAACACTTGGAAGGACACAAACAAGGAGAACCAACGTGCCCGTTTCCTGCTGTGCCTTATAAATGTGTGTAAGCAGCAAAAGTGAGCGGGGCTGTGGTCCTGAGGATGATTTATAGGGCACGTGCCCCACGTGTAGCACTCCTGGGGCTGCCTTCCCCTGAGCATCACTGACCCTCAGCACAGAAATAGCCATGGGGGCCTGTCTGTGTGAGCACCTGCTGCTACCTGCACAGTCCCACCCAGTCCTTCTCCAGGCAGAAGTTTTGGGGAGGAGGGTGGGTGTGGAAGCTCTGGGTGGGGAGCACGTTGTTTAGGCAAGGAAGGGAATCAAGTGAGGTGGCAGTGCACTCCTTGCTAAAGAGTTAGATCTAATGGTTAGATCTGTGTCACTTCTTTTGGAGCTCAGGAGGCACAGGGGAGAACACTCTGGAAAATAAACCAACTTCTCCTCAATACTTTTGCCTTTGGAGGGTCTCTGCATGACAGGAGTGTGCGGGGAGGGCTGTGCTGTCACCCAGTCCAGCCTCTCCCTCCCAACACCAAGGGTTGGATGATGATTGGAAGGTGCCTTCACATTTGGAAGGTGCCTTCACTGCCCAGGCCCGTGGCACAGAACTGACCCAAACACCTTGGACACGTTCAGCAAAACACTGCTGACTCCAGTACCCTTGGGCCAGAGCCCTTTTGCTTTCAGAATGCCTGGTAAGACTTGATTTTTGCCTCATTCCCCCGCATTTGTGTCTGTATCTGCTGTGAAATCACAAATGTCTGTTAACTTGAAGTGGTTTAGACGTTGAATCCTGTATTTAGACCCAGGGAATCATCTTGGGCATTTTCCAGCAGATAAATGGGATATGTGTGAGGCTGGAGTCAGGAGCTGGCACTTAGCTTAGGTGTAGGGGGTGAGTAATGGCCTGAGAGATGCTAAGCTGTGTGAAACCCTTCTGATAAATGAGGTCTTTTGGTGATGAGCTATCCTCACATTCCTGGACTGGCCGGTATAAAAGCCTTGAACATACAAGCACATTACTCATTATTTACTGGTTGTGGTTGCAAGGTTGTTTAATTTTGCAATAGTCCCCTCTAAGGGATGATTCTTGCATTGCATGAAAGGGAGACTGAGGAAGATACATTTTTATTTGCTTTGTATGCCTTTGCCCCTGTGGATGTTCAGCACACTTGCCATAAGACACAAAATGCCAAACTTGGGGTTTGCTGGACAGGGAAGTTCCACTCATCCCAGAGGAGGAAAGAGAATAAAAGGAAGAAGATAGGTGTGGAGGAGAATGGGGACTTTTCCCTTTTGGCACTAAATCCCAGATATTTGTACCATCTCCGCAGCCCTGCTCCCACTCTGATGTTGTTTATTCTTTCCTCTTGTATTCTTGTTTGTGCTTCTCTTTTGTTTAATAATTTGTGCTCTCTTCTCTTCTCTTCTCTTCTCTTCTCTTCTCTTCTCTTCTCTTCTCTTCTCTTCTCTTCTCTTCTCTTCTCTTCTCTTCTCTTCTCTTCTCTTCTCTTCTCTTCTCTTCTCTTCTCTTCTCTTCTCTTCTCTTCTCTTTTCTCATTTTATTCCTCCTCTTTTGCTCTCTCTCTCTCTTTCCCAGCTCCTCCCATATGCCAGTCCTCAAATAACAATAAAGAGCAAGGAGCAAAGGATGGTTTGGGGCTCCTTCAGTGCTGATCCCTCCGCTCAGGTCCACTCTCAATGCTCGTAGGACTTCAGGAGAGCCGTGGGGCACATCCTGTGTTTTATGGGTACAGTATACCCACCCATAGCCAGGGCTGATGGGCTGTGCCAGTGTTCTTGGACTGGAAGAGGAGAGATTTATGATGGCACTGATCACGGAGCTAAAATAAACTGCCCTCCCTCAGCCGGAGGAGTATGAGGTTGGAAATGCCAGCGTTTTATACACCAAAGGAGGGAGCCAGCTGCCTGGGGTGGCTGTGCACGGCCTGGAGATGGCAAGTCTCTAAAAGCAGAGAGCCAGAAGAAGTCATTTATATTAAAACAAACTCTGTCATGAGTCATTTGACTTCTTTTTCTCTTACACACATAGTTTATGTCTCAGGCCTTCTAAGGCCCGAGTAACATCTGATGCTCCTTAGGCTGAGCCGACTCTAATAGGAGTGGGATCCTGCTTCCACTTACATTACCACTTGGAACTCTATTTCGTTTGAGTCTTGTGTTTACAGGCTGGAACTATTACTTATTTGTCATTTTTATGCTAATACAAAGATTGTTTGTGTGTGATTCAGTCCCAGCCATGCTGTTGAGTAGGTCTGTGTCCTCAGCAGCACCAGAGAAAAAGTGGCCCAAGAGGGGCTTTTACTTTTTGGCCCCTTGTTTTTTGTACTGTGGCTCCAGCTGAGCAGGTCAGCAGGCAGGAGGGGGCTGTGGGTCCTTGCCATCCCTCCCAACCACTGTCCCAGTCTTATGACACCAGCAGAGCATCACTCCACATTTCTCACACTGTCTGCAAAGAGCTACATGGGATTTGTCTTCCCTTCTCCTTTAAAAGAGCCAACACCAAAAGTGTGCACAGCTTTGCCTCTCTTGCCATTTTTATTTTATTTTTTTTTCATTCTCTCCTTTGTCTCCTCCTTTCTCCTCCCAGGTTTTTGTTTAAATATTTTCAGATGCAAAAAATTAGTTAATCGCGGCTCAAAAACATGAAAGGTCTATGAAATCTTCAAGTCTTGTTCCCTGCTTGTGCCAAAGCCTATAGAGATCTGAAAGGGGAACACGAAACACAGCCAAAGGGCAGGAAAGCTTTGTCCCAATCCAGGGTTTACAGGGAAAGGATTCAAACCCCGGATCCAGCTTCCCTGGACAGGGATAACCCTCAGGGCCCCTGCTAAAAGTGGCTGCACCTTAATTAAGAGCATGACTCTTGTTCCCTCTAGTGGCTAATTACACAGCATCTCTCTCACACCAGCATGTCACTCCCTTGCCTTTTCACTTCCCTATCCAGTTTTCCTCCCATCCACTTTTTTTTTGGATATGTTTTGTCTCAGTTCCTCCAGGTGATGGCATTTGCCATGCTTTGGATTGTGACTTCAGACAGCCAGAAACCCTCCCATGGATAGATCCCACCTTTTTCCTGCAGCACACCAATAGGATTTCAGGTTGGAGAGGTTTTTGGTCATATTCCACCTGTGCTGGATTTTTTTATGGCATTAACAGTGAGGGTTAAAGAAGGGATTTTCCTGGTTTATCAACATCCCTGTTCCTATTGTAACTCCAGATAGGGATGGCCAGAACTGTTAGACACCTCAAACCTTGTTTAATGTCCTGGAGATAAGGGCTGAACTGCCTGGCTTTACACATCAGAGAAATACCACGTAAAATGCAGTGTAGCATTTCTTAGTGACACAGGAAAAGAAACCCTGTGTTTGCCAAAGGAGTTCTTATTAACAGCCTGGTAATGGGGGACACTGTGTGCTGGGTCACATCTAACATAAACTCCTGCAGCATCAAGTTCCTCTGAGTTTCCCTCAGTGTAAATAAAAGCAGAGTTTGGCAAGGAGAAAACACTGAGTTACCCAACTCAAGAGTCAGAGTACATGGGTTTTATCCACAATTCCACCACTGACTCTGTCTGTGTTTTTGGGCAAGTTGTTTGACTTTGTTCCTCATCCAGCTGATTTGTGAAGCAGATTTAGTGATGTTTAACTACCCTGGAGGTGGGGTTTAAGTTACACTAAAGGTGATAGAATGAAAAGTGCGAAGCAAATCTGTGGTAATGCTAATGATGTTGCTCTGGGGGATTAAAATAAATCAGAATGGAAAGGCTGTAGACTGACAATGCAGTCACACATAATTGGAGCAACTTTTGTCTTCAAATCCAACTTCAGAACTGCAGTTTATTATTTGTGATAATTCCCACTGCTATGTATATAATGTGAAAAGTGGCCTATGTAGTATGGTATGGCCACAACGCTGATGTTTGTATAAATTTTTAGTATTTACAGCATTCAGGGCTTTTCTACATCTGCACAGAAATGCTCAAGATTAAAAATGCACTTTATATGCAGAATTCTTGTTTTTTGAAAATATCTGGGCAGGAATGGGAGACCACATCCTTTAAAGCACAAGTTCTCTCTCACGGTTTTTATTGGCAATTCCTTAGGAACAACAAAGGCTAATTCCAGAGCAGCATTTTCATTCCCAGGCCTGTAGTTTTAGGCATGTCCCACGTGTGACTGAGGGGCTCAGTGCTCTTTTTGCTCAGGTACGGAGCCTTCTAAACTGCAATTCTAGACATTTCTGGAGACTTCTGAAAGTCAGATGTTATCCTTTCTTGCCCGCAGCAGGACCAGGATTAGCAGAAACAACAGATGCATCTTGCTTTGCTGAGCATTTTCTGCTTTGCATCTGAAACTGGTTTGGGACAGGCCAGTCACCCAAGGAGTGTAACGTAAAACATTCACAGGATAAGACCTCCTCCTTAGAACTGGATCCTTTCTCTTGTGGGTCTGGGTTATATTCTTCTAAATTAAGTTACTGAGTTGTAGAATGACCCACATTCCTTCTGTTCCTGTAGAAATGAGATGACTGACAGCTTTCCAGGGCCTGCGGCTTGTTGGGAGAGGAGGGGGCAGAATGGGATCCTACCAGATTTTGGACATATTATATATAAAGATTGTTGAACACAAGAAGATGGCTCCTTATCCAGCGTTTCTCTAGATCTGTTGCTGATCCAGTCTGATCTTACAGAGATCTTCACTCATCATTCCAGTACCAATAACCAAGCCAGAGCAGAACAATGGATAGTGTGTTTAGAAAGGTGTATGGTAAAATTGAGACTTTCATCAGATAAAAGTAATTTAATATCTTTCTCCCCACTCTAGACTTGTCACAGACAAAGAAATACCTTTGAACTAAAACTTGCTTTTTTTGGTTGTTGTTCAGATTTGCTCCATTAAGCAATTTCCAAGGTACAGAATTGCTGCTAATGGAAAAGCTGAACAAATGTGGGATTTTGAGCTAGCAGAGTGTTCATGCAAGTGATTAGGCTGTACAAAAGGAGCATTCATCTTGCAGTGACAGATAAGTGCTAAGGACAGGATTGAAAACTGTAAATATGTTAGCACTTTAAGCGAGAGCACAGCTCCAGCACTTGTGAGACTCCTCAGCTGCTGTAAACAATATGGATCTTTGAGATGATCTCTGCCGAGATCTCAGCGCATTAGATAATGATGGAGTTGTTCATTTTTGCTTCTTCTGGTTTTTTTTTTTTATTTTTTTGTTTTGTTTTGTTTTGTGATTTTTTTTCCCTTTTCAGAAAGTGCTTTCTGCAGAGAATAGGCCCCTGGTGGTGCCTGCACACACTTGTCTCCCTGCAGGACCTCCAGGGTCCCCGTGGGGTGGCAAAGGCCATCACGCAGGGCTGGGCTCTGCCTTCCTCGGGTGAGGAGTGCTCTGTGTGGCTGCCCTGCAGCTCTTCTGGCACGGCTGTGCCCCTGCCCGTGGCTGGCAGAGCCTCTCTGATGTCACCCAGCCTCCAACACCTCCAGGGTGGTTTTAAAAGGCAGGTGTTGGGGTGGTGGCCGCAGCTTCCCCTGCGGAGCTTCATGGAGAGTCAGCGGTGGCCGAGCAGTGACAGTGGAGGGTTTCACACTGGGAAAGCTGCACGCAAGAGAAATCAGTCTGGAACCAGTAAATCCCCTTGCAAAGGGCACTGTAAACAACTGGCATGCTACGATAGCTCCAAACACTTGGTGACCTCGCCGAGGTTCTGCTCGGTGACCCATCGAGCCGTTTGAGTCTCTGCTATTCAGCTCCTTTCCCAGCTCACTGTCTTTAAATAAAAGGACAGATCCTCAGCAGCAGGAACTGGCTCAGTTCTTAGGATCAGCTGAATTGTGAAGCACAGAGTGGTTTTGCTTCAGTTGTGTCCCGCATTGGCCAGATTTTCCTCCTGAGTGTTGGATACCAATCTAGTGGGGTTACTGATTCTCATGGAATACCAAGGTGCAGGGGATCGTGTGACTTGTCCAAGGTTAAAATCCAACTGCCCTCCTTCCAGTCCCAGAAGCTGTGCTGGGAAGAGCTTTCCCCCAGAAGTGCTTCAGGAGCAGTGGAATTTCTCCTTGAAGTGGCTGAAAGGGCAGGGTTTGCTTGGAAACAGGAGCCACAAGGTGCAGGTAAAAAACTGGGAAGTGGGATGAGTAAAAATAGGAATGGTGACTGGCTGGGTGTTGTGAGGTGAGAACATCCCTCTGGAAGGGCTCAGTGCTGTTCACTGGCAGTGCTGTGTGGCAGGTTTGGGTTTGCTCATTAACAGAGGTTGTGTAAATCACTGTCATCAAAGTCTCTCTTATGGCTCTGGGGCAGGTGGGGATTAATAGTCCTTGGTTTTGGTTTTGCATAGAAAAATGTCAGATAGACAGAGTGGTGACAGGAGGAACTTGACATTTACCAGCAAGAATAGTTTATTCCAGGTTAATTTGTTCAAGTTGGTGGCTGCAGGTTTTCTGTGCAATAAGTGTGTTTGCAGTACCCAGAGAGGTTTGCGTACAAAGAACTTCTGCTGACAGAGAAGTTTTTGTGCTAAAAAGAACCCAGTGGTGTCCAAGAGATACAAGCCAAAGTTTTTAGGGGCAAGAGGAGCAGAACACCTATTCTGATGTGGCTGTTACAGTTTCCCCATGAAAACCTCTCTGAATTCTGTGTCCACAGCTCATGTGGAGAGTCTCTCTTGCTGGCCCTCCCATCTCTCAGACCAGGCTTCCCAGGTGCTTAAGGAATCAAGAGCTTCCTAACATCGTTTAGCAATATGTATCCAGCACTGAAAGTGCTTTTTTTAGGAACAGCACTCTTCTTGGAGGACAGTTCTAGTGGCAGAAGAGCAAATGAGAGCAGCAGCTTCTCATCCCTGCCTGTCTCTGCTTTCCAGCCCTGGAGGAGAGAGGGTGTTCAGTTTTTGACAGAAAAAAAATCATCAGCTGATCAGAGAGTCACGGAATGGCTTGGGTTGGAAGAGACCTTTAAAGGTCATCTAGTCCAGCGCCCTGCAGTGATGAGCGTGTTTCACTCAGTGCAGTCACTTGGAGCCTCTGATTTGGGGAAGAAAAATCCTTTCTGGAGCAGTTTGCTGGAAAAGGTTGCTGACCCCTTGTGTGGAGCAGTCGTGGCCAGGAAAGCCAATGCCTTGTGCCATGGACAGCTGTCTTCTCTGTGCTGTGCCTCACAATGAAATACTACTGTCTCTGAAATGATACTTTAATTTTTTTGTGGGATATAGGATATCCATAAGGTTCCTAGAAAACCTTCCTTCATGTTTTAATGAGGTTTTACTTGCTGTTTAGCATCTCAAGCTTTGGTTTACAGTAGTGAAAGACTCTTTTCTAAAGGTCTCTTGTTTTTTATGAGCCCCTGTCCAGGATAATTTCCCAAATGCAGTCCAGGCTGGGCAAAATTTAAGCATATTCCTAAGGTGCAGTTTTTTTTAATAGTAAACCACACGTCAGATTAACTAGATAAAAAATAATCCCAAATCAAAACTCACAGCAGGGTTTTCCCTCATTAACCTCAGGTAGACACTGGAGTACGGCAAAGAATATTTCTGAAAGAGGAGGGGAAAAGGAAAGTCTTCTCAGCCAGTGCTGGAAACAGGGAAAGGATAATTAAGAATGAAATGTTGCAAATAATTTTGATTTTGTGACGGAGCAACCCTAAAGCAAAGTATGGGCAGAAATTGGTTTTATGACAAAATCCCAGCTAGATACCCTAAAAATGCTCAAACCCACCGAGTGGGGAAATGAACAGAGAGACGGATTAATTAGATCGCAAAAATGTTTTGACAGCGTAAGTGAACATATGGAAAGAATTGAGGGAACCCGATCCAGTTCCCCATGTGTAAATGATGCCTTAGCCATAGCTCATAAAGCAAATACAGATGCAAAAAGAAAGGAAAAAAAAAGACCCTTTCCTATCCCTTCCCCCCAGTAAATCCCTGTCCATCGCCAGATGGCAAATAAAGCTTGAACTCAGTGACTAAAGGCAAGAAAAGCCATCTATGTTCAGTGTGAATGTGGGCAGAAATCAGCTGAATAAATCTGAGGTTTGTCCCTTGAAGGAAGTGGTGCAGTTTGACTAAATATAAATATAAATATTGTGTTGAGCGACAGGATATCCTGTGTGGATCTCAGTCCTCAGCTTCTCTTGTCACCCTCCCCTGTCCAAATCATGGAATCACAGAATGGTTTGGGCAGGGACACCTTCCACCAGCCCAGGTTGCATCAAGCCCATCCAACCCAGCCTTGGACACTCGCAGGGATGGGGCAGCCCCAGCTTCTCTGGGTACCCAGGGAAGGATTCCTTTGTGCCCAGCTCTGTCGTGCAGTCCCTGTGGAATCACACACCCACCCTGCAGGGCGTGCAGAGGAGCAGCGTGCCAGCATTGGTTTAGTCCATGCCCAGAAGGTTGGAAAGAGAGGGAGCTGATGGAGGAATCTGCCCTCGTGGCTCCCAGGTGAGCTTGTGTCCTGTTCAACACAGCTGCCTGTCAGCATAACACTTCCGAGCCGAAAAAGTGGGTTAAATCACTATATTCTCATGTGGCTTGTATGGACAAACCTCAGTCTGTTCTGACAGCCATGCTGCCTGTGGTTCCCGAATTTATTCTACCTCAAAAGGGGGAGAGGGAGCTGTGCTGTTTGTGCCAGCTGTGGCATCACCACCCACGGCGTGGGACCGGCACAGAGCCCCCCGGATCCCCCCACACAGACACTCTGCAGGCAACACTCACCTTGGGGAGGGGCTGAACAAGCTCCAGGCAGGGCAGGAACAGCCAAAGCCTGGATTTTGCCCCCAGAGTGTCAGTTCGTGGCCCCCAGTGCCAGCAATCTGTGAGGCTGAAACGGGAGCTGAGCACTTGGGCTCTTTCCATTGCCTGGGTAAGCTGAGCCCCCTGCTAAGCTGTCAGGGCAGCTTTGGGCACTGAGAGGTGCCAGCAATGGAGCCTTCACAAAGCAAACTGCTTAATAATTTGATAGTCAAAGGCAACCTGAGGGAGTGCAGAGTCAAATCAACAACCAACCAGCCTATATTTAGCAGCAGTGTGGCTGCAGCTTAGACCCAAACATAGTTTCCAGCTGATAGATGATGTGGCAATCATAGCTGCCCCTCGTCCCATTCTAAATTTGGGCTGTGGAATAAGCCCTTAATATCACTGCTGGCACAGCAAGGCACCCTCCCAGCAGCTGCCCTGCCACTGCTGCCCCTCTCGGGGCTGTGCCTGTGCTTGGCTGCAGCTCTGGGGGACACTCCGTGACCACAGCCTGTAAGTCAGAGTAAAAATCAGTGCTCTGGAGATGGGGCTGTGACCAGGGATGGGGCTACGAGTCCCTGTGTCCCATTTGTCCTTGTCTCTGATCCTGAGGAGTGAAAACGGTGCTCCGTTGGCACAGGACAGGTCGGGGGATCAGCGAGACGTGGAGGGGGCAGTAGGGCTGAGAGCTCCACAGGGCAAAATTAGGGACAGACCAAACTGGGACAAACAGGGCACCACCTGTGTCAGAGAGAGAAATAAATGACTGAGAAATCACTGAAAATTAAAAGAGGAAATTGCATGTCCCAAATAACTCAATGAATTTGTTGAAATTTTATGGATCCTGATTCAGTGCTTGAGCCAAAGACCACCTTGTCTCAGTACAGAGGATCCATCCAGTTGGCCTCTGTCAACTCAAGCTCCATGGCTGAAGGGCAGAATAATGTTGGGCTTTTTCTAAGCTACCTGCCCAGTTCCCCTCCACAACTGCTACAGTTTTCAACAAATTATTGTAAAATTAGTCCTCTAAGATGAGCCAGTGTTGTTACTGAACATATGGATAGTGGGACTCAAAAGGCCAGTGACTGTTCCTGGAAGACAGACTTGAGCTCAAGTCTGATGTCCTGCTTGCTGGACCTCCACCCTCCCATCCTCTTCTCGCTCCCCCTCTGCAGTCTCACGGACAGACAGACAGACAGAAACACTCTCTGAGGTTTGATATGGACCCAGAAATCTACGTTGGATCCGAGCAAAAGGAAAATACAAGCTTGTGTGAAATTTTCCACCTTTTCACTAAATGAATCAAAGCCAAATTTTCACACTTTGGTCTTAGGTGTGAAATTTTTGCCCAGCTCTAATATTTATCCATAATGTGTTTTAAAACTTGGCTCACTCCCTTCAGAATACCACAGAGAATTGAGTTACAGATTCGGGGCTTTGTGCACGCTGCCAAGATCTGCCCCTATAACTCAAACAAATTTAAGTGGTGGGGGAGGGAACCCACTAGAAAAATATTGTATATGGTCCATCAGATGCTTTCTTCATGCAGTCATATACCACTAAAAAGTAACGTTCTGCTAAGCCCGTGTTCCAGAAATACATCCATGTAACTCCTGTAAGCGTAGATAAGATGGGTTTTGCATCTCCAGGCTATGGAAGAAGCAACCCCTAAATAAAAGCCTCTAAGGAAATAGCAGCCTTACTTAAAATTCTTAGGAAAGTTTAAAAGTGTTTCTTGAACATCAGCATTTCAAAAAATCTATTTATTCCCCTCAAATCCAAATATATCTGTGACCGGACTTCTTAAAACGATGCTAAAGAGCATCTGTTAGTCTGAGCTTATGTGTGTGGAATAGAGATGAGTGAGAGAGAGGTTCTTCACTGCTGAAGGACAGCTAAAATTATTACATATTTATTTATTATATGTGTTGTGAGGACTAGAAGTGTCAGGAAAGTTTGAAGGTTCTTACACCTGCTGACTCCTGCAAATCAGGCCATACCTGGTGGGAAGAACATTCCTACCCTTCAGCCTATTGTCAGTGGGACAACTTTCACTTATCCCCTGGTCCAAGTGATGCTGGAGAGCAGAATTCAGCCCCCAGGACCGCGTGGGTTTGAATGACCTTCCCAGCAGCAAAATGGCACCTTGTTCTGAAGTCTTGGGGAAAGTTTGGTTCCCTGGGCCTGTTCCCGTGTCCCGGGCAGGGCAACCCTGTTTGACTGACTCTCTCCATGGAGAGCAGAGTGTTTACTGGCTTGTATCTGTCTCAGCGTTGACACTCCAACAAAAGGTTAGGAATCATGAATGCATCCCTTTATTTCTGCTCCACAGTGCCTCTCTTTTTTTCCTGTGTAAACCCTTCACTTGCCTCTTGCCCAGCCTTTAGAAACGATGATCAAATGCGAACTTTCAGGGGTTATTTATAGCATAGCCTTTATGGAAAGAGAGAAAAGAAATGATTAAAAAGCAATTTTACAAAATATTTTGTTTTAAGAGAGAATTCATTGTGTTTTAAATCACTGTATTCATTGTGCTGTCTAGACTGGCAAACAAAGAAGATAGAGCGTCATTCAAATTAAGACTGTGAAATTCTTGGTGACTGGAATTATGGATTTGGATGTCAACCCTCCAACAAACTATTTCTGAACGGCAGTATTATCACCGCTATATTTAAGGCTTTGTTGGGGACAGAGCAGTGCACAAGGTTGATCCAATTCAGTAATGCGATTCTAATGTTCCTTTGTTTCCCATTTCATTATAAATTCATATTTCCAATGTTCTGTTCCTCTTTGTCCCCAGAAAATTGTTGAAAGGACTCTCCTCTGGGAGTAAAGTTTTTTGTTCAAACTAACAATGACCAAACTGACTTTAAAACACAGAAAAACACACAACTGAAATGGGAATTAACAGAGGGAATTCTTTTAGGATATTTTGAGCAAGACAGAATGGGTAAGTTGTTGAAAATCGCTGGCTGTGTATTTTTTTGACATGTTAATTCCACATAACCATGGTAGTTGCTCTGAGAATTTAATGCTGTGGATTCTCAAAGATCTGTGCGTTTTCTGTATACAGAAAAGCATTTTAGCTGATAAACTGGAAAGACCACTTGGACACCTTCCTGCTTAGCTCAGGGTGGATGGATGAGAGGACCAGGCCCTGATTCCTAGTTCAGGTCAGGCCTTGAGGGAGCAGTTTTCCCTTAGGGACCTCTCCAGCCTGTCCTGCTCCCAACCCCATGGGAGCGGTGACACCCTGACTGAGGATGGGGAATCTGTGCCTGTGGGTTTGGGGAGAGCTCACGGGGAGTGTGGAAGTTCTCAGCAGCCTCGTGGAGACTCGGGTGCACCCTCTGCAGACTTGTACAAAGCACTTGTTCTGGAAGCTGTGGAGGCACAGGAGGGCAGGGGGTCTCCCATGCCTCGGGAGCCTGTTCTCTCCTGGAGCAGCCCAGGGAGCCCTGGAGTTGGATGAGGAGCGGTGTAAAAATAAAACCTGTCTGCAGACAGGTTTATCTGGGAGCTGTCTGGCTTCCTGAGGCAGCAGCAGGGCGTGTGCTGCACGGAGAGCTCCCAGAGTACAGCAGCACACGAGGGCACGCAGCACTTCTGTCCAAGGCAGGATACATCCCAGGAGTGGTGCTGTTCGTGTCCTGGGCTCTCATCACTGCACAGAGCAGGGAATGGCAGAGGCTCCCCCTCCCTTCTGTTTTGGTTGCACCTGTGACACAGAGTGGGTTTGTCTGAGACATTGAGACCCTTTAGCTATCTGGGTTTTATTTCTGGGCACTTCTCTAAAGGGTGGTTAAAAAGGAGGTGTAAAGCAGGGAGCAGGAAACAAGGTGACTCTTCCATTAGTGCTTCAAGGGCCTTTGCCTTTGCCTTTCCATCAGGCACAATGGAAAAGCACTATCCATTGTAACAGGGAATAGCTTCTTACTTGGAGGTTTTTCTTCTGTCTTTCATTCTTTTTTTTTTTTTGGGCATCTTTTAATCT
>VWZG01012818.1:27734-50169 GCA_013396735.1 Grallaria varia | reverse complement strand
TCTTTCATTCTTTTTTTTTTTTTGGGGCATCTCTAAATCCAGCTGACCATGTAATGGAGTTGTAAGAGATTGACTTGTGAACAGGAACGATGCTTGGGCATTGTCAGCATCACCTGTTAAAGGACAGGGAATGAAATGCCCATTTCTCCTACTGGGAAGAATATCA
The DNA here is from genome assembly GCA_013396735.1 of Grallaria varia. Taxonomy (NCBI): domain Eukaryota; kingdom Metazoa; phylum Chordata; class Aves; order Passeriformes; family Formicariidae; genus Grallaria; species Grallaria varia. The sequence continues at coordinate 50,003 of VWZG01012818.1, read as the reverse complement.
AGCTTTCCATGCCAGTATTTTAATCTGGCTGGTGTGCAGAGCCTCAGTGCCAGCAGGCTCACATGTCCCAGGGAAAGGAACACACTATCTTGCTGGAAGTGTTATTTCAAGGGTGTTTCTTGGGGAATCAAAGCACAATCAACCTCTGCACGTAGCAAAGGGAATGGGCATATGAGAGCACAGAAATATTCCCTGCTGGTTTATGAGCAGCCCTGGCAGAGGAAAATCCTGACTGCACACGCTGGCAGTGCTTTTGACTTTGGTAGAGCCACGATTTCATCCAGTATTGACACCCTGCAGTTGCCAAAAGTAGAAAGTAGGTGTTCCATGTTCCAGTTGGACTGGCAGGATGAAAGGACACTCCCAGAACACGCCAGGTAACACTGCAGGTTCAGCCAGGCAGAGCTTATCCTTGGAGCCTCCCTGCCTGCCCTGGGCGGGTGACACTGCACTGACATTGCTCATCTATGTTGTAAGGTTCTAGGAAATGGCTGGCTGTGAGGTGCTGGGTCAGTGGAAAGCACAGATTTCGCTGCAGCAGATATTACAGCCTATAAAATCATCCAGCCCTTCTGAAAATCCAGCTGTAGCAGTTGGCTGGGAGGCTCCAGCCTTGTGGAGCTGGCACAGGCTGCCTGTTCTCCGGGGTCATCCTCGTTCTCAGGCACTGCATTAGAACAGATTGAGGGTCCTGCTTAGAAACTGGGAACGCTGCTTGAGTCACACACTGATCCTTGAGTCCTGATATTTAATGCCTTTAACATTCTTCCATCTAAAAGCTATTGCTTTGATGCTGAGTGCCTGCTGTCTTGTTCCAGTAGGATTGTTTAGGAGAATCCACAGAAAATCAGAATCCCACAGGGGTCAGGAAAGGCACCAATTTACTTGTCCATCTCCCTTCCACACCTGACTGTCCCAAACTCCTTCTGTGAAACCTGACTTTGTGTTGGCCAAAAGCAGAGCAGGGTCAGAGTTTGCCTCTTCCACCTTTATGCTGGAGCGTGAGGAGAGTTGTGTGCTCCAGAACAGACTTCTCCAGGTTGCCTTCAGCTTCTGAAGTGCCCTCCAGTCCTCCCTTGCTGCAGGGAACCGATCCTTTCAGAGGACAATTAAGGGATCCCATGTACAGTATCACTGTATTTGAGAAACTCCCCTCTGGGGACAGAGAATTTAACATTTCCTTTGGTTACTGTAAATAATAGAAGATAAGTCTGTTCCACCCTGGACTCCCAGTAAGAAAGAGGAACAGATTTTGGTGACTGAGAGGTCTGCAGAGCTTTGTTCTCATGACTCCTATATAATGGGATTGAGCATATTTGCTGCCATCTGGCCTGTGCAGCCGAAACAAAATACATCACTAATGTTCCGATTGGTTTTGAAACATCTTGTTCTTGTCAAAGAGTATTTTAAACCAAAACAGGCTTTCCCAGCTCGTGTTTGTCTTTTCCTAGGAGGCCATGGCGAAAATGGGGAAAATTGGGAGAGTGGTGCAGCCCAACCACGAGCACCGAAGGTAACGCCGGGTTTGGTGTTTTCCTCTGGGAGAGTTCCAGGGACGAGAAGTTGGGGTCTGGACATGAAGTTGGGGTGACCCCTTATGTCCCTGCTCGAGTGCAGGAATGTTTAGCACCCGGATTTTTTAAGCATCACAGTACAATGTATTTTGAAGAATTGTTTATGTTGTATTTTTTAGGGATTATTTATATTATATTTTTAAGGATTGTTTGTATTATATTTTTAAGGATGATTTATATTATATTTTTAAGGATGACTTATATTATTTTAAGGCTTGATTAAGGCTGTAGCAGTGTTGAGGGTTATGTTATATTTCAGGGGTTATTTATGGGATATTTTTAAGCAGCTCGTATTCCATGGGCGGTGGCGCGCGGGCTCCCCCTGGCGCCGGGAGGGGGTCAGCGCTCCGNAGGGAATGGCAGAGGCTCCCCCTCCCTTCTGTTTTGGTTGCACCTGTGACACAGAGTGGGTTTGTCTGAGACATTGAGACCCTTTAGCTATCTGGGTTTTATTTCTGGGCACTTCTCTAAAGGGTGGTTAAAAAGGAGGTGTAAAGCAGGGAGCAGGAAACAAGGTGACTCTTCCATTAGTGCTTCAAGGGCCTTTGCCTTTGCCTTTCCATCAGGCACAATGGAAAAGCACTATCCATTGTAACAGGGAATAGCTTCTTTCTTGGAGGTTTTTCTTCTGTCTTTCATTCTTTTTTTTTTTTTTGGGGCATCTCTAAATCCAGCTGACCATGTAATGGAGTTGTAAGAGATTGACTTGTGAACAGGAACGATGCTTGGGCATTGTCAGCATCACCTGTTAAAGGACAGGGAATGAAATGCCCATTTCTCCTACTGGGAAGAATATCAAGCTTTCCATGCCAGTATTTTAATCTGGCTGGTGTGCAGAGCCTCAGTGCCAGCAGGCTCACATGTCCCAGGGAAAGGAACACACTATCTTGCTGGAAGTGTTATTTCAAGGGTGTTTCTTGGGGAATCAAAGCACAATCAACCTCTGCACGTAGCAAAGGGAATGGGCATATGAGAGCACAGAAATATTCCCTGCTGGTTTATGAGCAGCCCTGGCAGAGGAAAATCCTGACTGCACACGCTGGCAGTGCTTTTGACTTTGGTAGAGCCACGATTTCATCCAGTATTGACACCCTGCAGTTGCCAAAAGTAGAAAGTAGGTGTTCCATGTTCCAGTTGGACTGGCAGGATGAAAGGACACTCCCAGAACACGCCAGGTAACACTGCAGGTTCAGCCAGGCAGAGCTTATCCTTGGAGCCTCCCTGCCTGCCCTGGGCGGGTGACACTGCACTGACATTGCTCATCTATGTTGTAAGGTTCTAGGAAATGGCTGGCTGTGAGGTGCTGGGTCAGTGGAAAGCACAGATTTCGCTGCAGCAGATATTACAGCCTATAAAATCATCCAGCCCTTCTGAAAATCCAGCTGTAGCAGTTGGCTGGGAGGCTCCAGCCTTGTGGAGCTGGCACAGGCTGCCTGTTCTCCGGGGTCATCCTCGTTCTCAGGCACTGCATTAGAACAGATTGAGGGTCCTGCTTAGAAACTGGGAACGCTGCTTGAGTCACACACTGATCCTTGAGTCCTGATATTTAATGCCTTTAACATTCTTCCATCTAAAAGCTATTGCTTTGATGCTGAGTGCCTGCTGTCTTGTTCCAGTAGGATTGTTTAGGAGAATCCACAGAAAATCAGAATCCCACAGGGGTCAGGAAAGGCACCAATTTACTTGTCCATCTCCCTTCCACACCTGACTGTCCCAAACTCCTTCTGTGAAACCTGACTTTGTGTTGGCCAAAAGCAGAGCAGGGTCAGAGTTTGCCTCTTCCACCTTTATGCTGGAGCGTGAGGAGAGTTGTGTGCTCCAGAACAGACTTCTCCAGGTTGCCTTCAGCTTCTGAAGTGCCCTCCAGTCCTCCCTTGCTGCAGGGAACCGATCCTTTCAGAGGACAATTAAGGGATCCCATGTACAGTATCACTGTATTTGAGAAACTCCCCTCTGGGGACAGAGAATTTAACATTTCCTTTGGTTACTGTAAATAATAGAAGATAAGTCTGTTCCACCCTGGACTCCCAGTAAGAAAGAGGAACAGATTTTGGTGTCTGAGAGGTCTGCAGAGCTTTGTTCTCATGACTCCTATATAATGGGATTGAGCATATTTGCTGCCATCTGGCCTGTGCAGCCGAAACAAAATACATCACTAATGTTCCGATTGGTTTTGAAACATCTTGTTCTTGTCAAAGAGTATTTTAAACCAAAACAGGCTTTCCCAGCTCGTGTTTGTCTTTTCCTAGGAGGCCATGGCGAAAATGGGGAAAATTGGGAGAGTGGTGCAGCCCAACCACGAGCACCGAAGGTAACGCCGGGTTTGGTGTTTTCCTCTGGGAGAGTTCCAGGGACGAGAAGTTGGGGTCTGGACATGAAGTTGGGGTGACCCCTTATGTCCCTGCTCGAGTGCAGGAATGTTTAGCACCCGGATTTTTTAAGCATCACAGTACAATGTATTTTGAAGAATTGTTTATGTTGTATTTTTTAGGGATTATTTATATTATATTTTTAAGGATTGTTTGTATTATATTTTTAAGGATGATTTATATTATATTTTTAAGGATGACTTATATTATTTTAAGGCTTGATTAAGGCTGTAGCAGTGTTGAGGGTTATGTTATATTTCAGGGGTTATTTATGGGATATTTTTAAGCAGCTCGTATTCCATGGGCGGTGGCGCGCGGGCTCCCCCTGGCGCCGGGAGGGGGTCAGCGCTCCGGGGGACACAGGGGGACACAGGGTGGGGACACACAGCGGGACATTGGGTCCCCTTGGCACAGCACAGGCACTGCGGGGCTGGAGCGGGTCCAGGGAAGGGAACGGAGCTGGGAAAGGGGCTGGAGCAGCAGGAGCGGCTGAGGGAGCTGGGGGGGCTCAGCCTGGAGAAAAGGAGGTTCAGGAGGGACCTTCTGGCTCTGCAACTCCCTGATGGATCCGGGGTGGGGTCGAGCTCTGCTCCCAGGGAACAGGTTCAGGAGGAGAGGGAACGGCCTCAAGTACACCAGGGGAGACTTCGACTGATAGGAGGGGAAATTCCTTCTTGGAAAGGATTGTCCATCCCTGGCACAGCTCTCCAGGGCAGTGGTGGAGTCCCCAGCCATCCCTGCAGATATTTCAAAGCCATGTGGATGTGGCACTCGGGGACATGGGTCAGTGGTGGCCTTGGCAGTGCCAGGGGGTGGTTGGACGCAATGATCTTGGAGGGCTTTTCCAACCTGAATGATTCCATGGAGCTCTGGTGTCCCCCCACTCCCACGGCAGAGAATTCCGGGGAAAAGCTGTCTGTAGGGCAAAGGAAAGGGGTCATTACACCTTGAAATCCCTCGTTTGGGTGGAAACTGCTCCACAGGGCTCTGATACCAGCACAAGCTGTAATTAGGGAAGAGTCAAAGCTGCTTTGATGCTGAGGGAAGGGAGTAACCATGTGTATTACAGGGATTTAGAGCTCCAAATCTCAGGCTTTGTTAAAATTGACTTTCCTACACAGATTTTATGACAAGAAATACGAAGTATTTTTGAAGCTCATGGAGCATCAGAGGGAGTATCGCTCCATTATGAACAGCTTGTGATCCAGAGGGATGTAGTCTGGGAACAGCAGGGATAATGAATTTCCAGGCACGTGTGATGCGGGTAATTCTTCTTACTGTACTGTCCATGTTAAAAATATGCTTTTATCATTTAAAGTATACATTTTAATTTTTAATGAGAAATAAAATGCACTCAGTTCACTGTGAAGCACTGGGTATTTCCTGCCAATAATCCCTGCACCCCATGGACAAGGAATATTCATCTGTTCCAGTCAGAGAACGCAAGACAACCATCTGCAGGTACCCCAGTGCTGGTATCTGGACTGGCAGGAACAGCACGAGGAGCAACACGACTCACTCTGATGGACTTGAGTCAGTGGTCACATGGATGGACTCCATCCTTATTCCCTGAGCTTGAGAGAAATTCCTTCTTCAACATTGGCACTGGCTGCAATTCCCAGTTAAATGCAAACAGAAGTCACACAGTAACAAAACAAGGCTTGGAGTATTTGGAAAATAATAATTTCTGGGGGTTTTTTGTTTTGTTTTTTTGTGGTTTTTTTTAATGTTAGTAGTCAGCCCGAAAAACATCTGGTAATTTTTTTAAAGAAACAATGCACTTCCTGCCTTGTAGTTCATGGAAAAGCAATTGTTGCCATTTCCAAAGTACCCATTGTTAAGAGAAACAGCTTTACAAGTTCAGGGACGTAATTAAAGACAATGAAAGTTGATGGGAATAAAATGAAGAAACATCATAACAAAAAGAGTAAAACAAGCAAGAAGACAACTGTGACAGGGTGGTGTGTCAGAGCTTGCAGCTCAAGGGATGATAAAGTGTGGCAGCTGGGAATACAGGAAGGGGAAAAGCAGTTGGAGAGCAGTGTGTTGTAAATATTCATAAATTTTAATGTATCTATTTTAATATTCAATTAATGTGTCAACATGAAGTTTACGGAGTCCCAATGGATGGCAAATGTACAGATTGTACAAGGAGAGATGTGTAGGGTTGGCTGGCACTGGACCAGCACTTCTACCTCTTCGCAGCTCAGCACAAACACACACACACACACAAACAACTTCAGCAAAGTTTCCATAAACTTCCTGCTTTTTATATCATTATCATCAACCTGGCCTTGATTTCTCTGGCTGAACTGGTCCCAAGGCTTAGAGATCACAAGGAGTGTATGGAGTTTAGAAAGGAAACAACAGTCACACTGGCTTGGTGTAAAATGTAGATGCACAAAGTTCAAGGAATCTCGGTACTTTGCATGGACAAAACAGTTACACAGAGATTTGTTCTCATTTCCTACATGGCTTTTTAATGCCTTTCTCCCCTTGTCATATTGCTACTTTATAGTTGCATTTTTGTTCCAAGCTGACGTTACTACCAGTTTCATATTAGGCATTTTAAAATCAGGACTGTTCCCAGTGCAGAGCTCTGTGCCAGTGGCTGGGGAATCAGCTGTGGTAACACAAACACTGACACAGGATTCTGCTGTGAGTCTGTCCGACCATTCTGGTGTTATACAGGACTCAGCAAATTGTACAGCTTGTCAAGTGCTCAAATTAAAATTTAATTCCAGTTGAGCCAAGATGTAAGATGTTAAAGCTCAGGAGTTCTACCAGTCTTCAGCTGCAGGTTAGTGGGCATTTTAATGTTAAGCTCTGTTTGTGGCTTTAGGCATTTTCAATTCAGGCACTTGGTCTGAAGAGGAGTTGCAGAGAAGTGCAGCATGAGAGAGTTTAGCAAGTGCATGGTGCAAAACTGGCCTCTCAGGGCTTCACATGGAGTCATTTGGCCATGCCAAGCACTGCTGGGTCCTACTGCAGCCCTGTCACCAGCAGAGGAGCAAATCCATCACATGTGTCCCCAGTCCAAGAGAAGCCTGTTCATTGCTCGATGAAGTTTGACCAAGGGCTCCAAGTGGAGCCAGGCAGGCCCAGACCCATTGGATACAGTTTGCTGCCAGATGTTTATCATGCAAATCAAAAGAAGGGGAACCACCATGTAATCAGCTGCTCCAAGTGTCCTGCAGAGAGGCCCAGGCTTCACATCAAATGGAGAAAACAAGCATATGATGGTCCCAAAGGAGCAAACAGCAACTCTGAGGGGAAAAATATGCACATCCAGTTACCCCAGGTAAACCAGCAGGCACAGCCAAGGAGCTGATGTACCTCTGCACATTCCAGGTGCCACATCCTTCTGAATCTTCTTACCCAGACAACTGCTGATTTCCAAGCACAGCAGAGAGAGGTCTCAGAAAAGAGGGCAGAGTGTGAGGGCAGGAGGATCAGGCTGCAGTGTGGTGACAGCGGTGGGTGACACCGATGTCAGCGCTGGCACCACCAGCAAAAATAGCAAAGCACAAACAGCATCTGATGAGAAGCAACACAGCTTGACTTGCAGCTCCTGGGGCAGTGAGCAGTGTGACAGCTCAGGGAAAATCAACCCTCTCAGCATTCAAACTGATGAGACCTGACAGGGATCCCAGTGCAAACAGCAGCAGAACACTGAGCTGCCGTTGGGATGGAGTGGTTCTGTTGAACTGAGCAATGATCTTTGTTCTTCAAAATAACCAGCTAGGAGTTTCTGGTAAGCTGTGATGTAAGGAGAAGTCTCCAGGAGCCCAGGATTTCTGGGTTTCTGCCCCCAGAATGACTTTGTCTGCTGTCACTGGAAAGGGGAATGTGGGAATCCAGTATAAAAATGTTCCTGATACCATCAGTTCCATCCTGTGTACAAGGACTGGGGATGTTACATTTGGCCCAAAGGTGTTTTTACAAACCTTGCCCTGACTTATGCTTTTTCCTCTTGTTTTCATTCAAGTGCAGGGCTTTTCTCTGTGCCTGTTGTGTTTTGTTTGCAGGCACAGAGCAGTTGTTTGGGCCCATGGCTCTGTTTATCCCTAAATCCCCACCCAGCCTGCACAAGACAAGTCTGGCACCAGCACCAGCACCAGCCTCGCCATGAGCTTTGGCATTTACCAGCCCTCACACCTGCCTTCAGCCTTGCCCCACCAAGGCCAGAGCTGGGCTGGTGGCCCACGTTGCTGCACTGCTGTGCCTGGACTCCATCCCAGTGAGGCTGATGGGGCACGGACAGATCCCACAGTTCTTCAAGGTCTTTCACAAAAGGACCCTGTGGAAATTAAGATTTGCTGCACACGGAATCCTTTGTTTGACAGAGGGAAGGAAGGACTCCTCTGAAGTTGACCTATTTGTGCTTCGGTGCATTTTTCATAAAATAGGCAAAATCCTGTTTTAATCCAGCCCACTCCACAACCTTCTGAGGGAGTCTGTAGGTTTCTCTAAAATACCTCTGTGGTTATTGTTAATTAGAAAAAAATAATATTGCTCAAGGATCACTTTTCAGTTGAACTTCCTGAACATATGGTTCAAGCTGAAGCTGAAAAGGAAAACTTCAGGACAAACTGTATGAATTACTACTAATAATAAAATCAGACATTTTTTTATAAGTCCACATTAATCTTCTTTAAAAGCTCTAGGCTGACCATATTTTTTAAATAAAACTTTTACCGGAGCGGAATTTATTAAGAGGCCTCAGCATTGCCTTAGCTCTGATCCACGGGGCATCAAGAGAGTTTTATTACCCATTTCAGTCACAACAGACTTAGATCTACACTGAATGGTTTTGATAAGCCCAATGTAAAGTTTTATTGGTTTAAGACATGAAAAACAGACATGTTACAGAGAGCACTTCTACTCTATAAACACAGCCATAACATGCATAATGCTTTGCAAGGAGTCAGTGCTTTGGAGTATAAATAATGGTGCGTGGAGGAAAGTAAAGCCTGGATAAATATATACAGCTAACAAAAACAGTAAAGACCAAGCTTGTACATGGTACTTCTCCTCTGCGGACCTCAAAATTAAATACAAATAGTCTGTATCATTAGGTCATACTCACAGATGGAAAAGGGAAAATTAACCAGGCTAGAGAAGGAGGAAAGTTGATGCTCTTTGTTGTTCTGTCCTTGTACTTGGAACTATAACTACTGTGGTATTATATGAAACATGTTTGGAGACCACGTGCTCACTGTTTGTCCTGGAAGAGTTCTATTCAAAGCCTCCTTTTCCTGTATGTTCTAAAACAGTGTTAGAAAAACATGAAACAACCTCAAGTGTTACAGGGTGTCCCTCCTGAGGTGTCCTGGCTGTTGGGGACCCACTGATTCCCTGTGCTCTCAGAGGATGGTGATGGTGGCCAAAGATAAAAATGTGCCTTTATTGCCCCAGCATTAACCCAGCCCTTTGTTCTCCCTTGGGAGTATAACTTGCACTTGCTTTAAGGTTCTAAGTTTGCACTGGCTCCAGTGGTGCACAATGTGGGCCTTAAAACACCTGAAATCCCCTGTATAAATGCAATTATGAATATAACTCCCCCCCCACTATACTATGCTCCATCCTTGTATTCACTTGGAATAACTATTTAAATGCTGTAATCCCAACCATATGGCTCCGAGCCTCACAGAAGGCATTTAGCAGATACGTTTATCTGGAGAATGATGGTTTTCCATAGATTATCCGTGGCTGTGGGTGCTCTGGGGGAGAACAGGAGCCCACGCAAGGGGCAGCCTCAACAGAAGGACCCTCTAAATCTGATCTGTCCCTTTCCTGTTAAACAGATCCTGAGCTGGAATAAACAGTTACTGAGCATGTAATGAGATGTCTTTGAATATTTTTCCCCTGTATGACCACACAGATTTACTTAAAAAGCAGTAAACAGATTAAAAAAGGATTTACACATGGCTACAAACTAACTTATTGCTTAATATGGAGCTTCCACAATTTTGTTTGTTTAGAAAACTTTTACAGGACTGCAAACCAATGTAATTCTGCCCGCATCACTTCTGCTTTATTTTAGCCAGAACCAGACCTAAGACTGCTGTGTCTTACTCCTGATTTTCACCAATATAAATTAATTTTATGGAATAGCTGGGTTTTTATGCTACTCATTAAAAAGACAAGCTGTCTTCCCAGAAGTAACTCCATGCTTGAAGATGAGACTTCATGTTTGTTACATCTTCAGCTTTCACAGTTACCAGTGTGTGATTACTGGACTGTTGATTATAATAGGTGTTTGTTTGGTGTTTTTTCATAGCTAAATACAAATTGTGTGATTTTCGGGTGCATTTTACCCATTCCACCAATTTAACAGTGTCCTCTGAGAGGATCTGCTCCTTCTTGTCATCCTAAGACTCCTTGGGCATTTCAAAAGTGGCACCTTGTAACGTGAAAACAATGAGCAAATAAAAATTTGCTGGGGCAGCTGGAGTCACTGTGATTAACGGGTTGGCAAATTTGGAGTGATTCCTGAAAGTAGTACAGAGTCTTCAATAAATTAGTAATTTGATTGACATATTCGGTTCATTAATAATAATTTACTATGATTAGGAGAACATCACAGAAATAGTGTAGATGTCGCACATAGCTAATTGTTACTGTTTTCCTCCCTCCATTGTAGTCATGTCTGTCACTTGAACAGACTGAAATAAAGTTGGGTGCATTCTCTGCCTTCCTTGGGTGGCAGGACAGGATTCTTAGTGTGTACCAGTGGCTGGGCACCAAAAAAAATTCCTCTGTTTAAGTAAATTAATTGCTTCAAAAAATTCTTCTCTGAAATTAGGAATAATGTTAAGCTTTGGTTTTGGGGTTGGAAGATAAGAATTCTATAAGCCTCTGAAATGGTAAAGTGGTATTTTCAAATCCACAGTGTATTATCTTATGTTCCATTGCCACAGCCACAGTGAGATCAGTCTTTGGAGACAAAAATCAAATACCTGATGGGCACCTGTTGACAGGACCGATCAATGAATGCACCTCCGAATATGCAGCCTTCTTACAGAACAGTGGGAGAACTGCAGTGACTGGGAAGATCCAAGTTCATTTGACAACAAAAAGGGTTTTTTTAAAATAATATTTTTTTCTAATATAATAATTCCAAGAAAGAAGAGAGAGGTCATTGCGTAGGTCTGACAGGTGAGTGTTGAGGAAACTGGGTCTCTTGCCACAGCCATGTCTAAAACTATGAGTTCACCAAATCAGTAATTTTAAATCAGTACCATCAATACCAGTCTTTCCTCCTGTAATGAGGATCTGTAAATAAGAGGAGCTGGAGGGTTTAAAACCGTGCCAGAATTCAGGCTCGATGATCTCAGAGGGGTTTTCCAACCTAAACAATACTATGTTTCTATAACTACTGGGAAAAAAAAAATCTTTCTCCTTTACTGTTTGTGAAGTTATAAACGTATTTGCTTCCGATTCTCAACAGAAAAATTTCAGATGCCAAAGGCCTCCCCATTGTTCTCAGATTTTCCTATCCCTGCACTGATAAGATTCTCTCCTGCTGAGATAACAACCACACAATAGCCAAGCTGGGGTGGCCGTGTAGGAGGAATTAAACCTCAACCACAGTCCGGGACACCAGGAGGTGAACTCCAGGCAAGGAGGCTTTTTTTAACTCAGTGCTGCCTAAAATTCAGCCAGCACGTCCCACTCCTGGAGTTTGACTTCCCGTGCAGGACGGAGGGGTGTTTGCAGATCCATCAGAGAATTATTTCAGATACAAGCTGTGAAGGTTTCTGTCAGCTGGTGTGGTCACAAACACTGCACGTGACATAAACTGGTTTAGGTATCTACTCCTTATTTTTGCACAGTAATAACACACACATTTCTTTAGCTTTGTCTCCCACAACAAAGGGAATGAAATGTGTTTCTGATTATGCAATAGATATGGAGTCAAGGGAAACCCAGCATTCCCAGACCATAACCAATGGAAATTCTGAAAGGCTCTCCTGCCCTTTGTAGCCTCAACAAGTTGAAACCTCTTGTGTATTTTGTACTAGCATGTGTTGTACAATAATTAACTTATTATATGACTCCTAAGGGACAAGTGATTATGGTTTATTTCCAGATGACTCATGAGCAAGTCTGCAGAAAGAGTTTGTGCTGCTGAGAAAATAGGAAAATGGAATATTTAGTGTTGCTGATGATCCCAGTTCTGGCTGCTGAGCTCAGGCACTGTGTGAGTGGGCTGGAAACTCATCAGCTCCAGTGCAAGGTCCTGTTGAGACCCAGAAAATGCTCAAGCTCTGCTCCCAGAGCATCTGAGCTGGGACTGGGAATCACAGCAAAGATCCAGGCAGTGATCTTGCTCTGGGTGAGGAATATGTGCATATATGGGAGGAAGAAAAGTAATTTAAACACAGTATCATGATATTGCATTTTTTATTTTCTTGTGATCTCTTTTGGAGTTTAACAAAGCTCCTGCAGGATGACTGCTGGCAGGTCAGAGGATGCAAAAATAGTCAGTTCTTTACATACATAGTTTAGCCATGGACATTCTTATGGCTGCTAGAAGTTGCTGTGTCCAACAGGTACTGAGAGCAAGGTGGCCCTGGTTGCACCTGGTAGAGCCATTCCTTCCCCTAGTTGTATTAAGAGAGCATTTGGGAGGAAAAAGAGACTTGGGCTCACCTTCAGCAAAGACATCAGTGGCTTAGTCTTGTCCTGAGCAGATCAGCTAGGAAAAACATGCCAAATCTCTCATTTATTTTTAATAGATTATGTGCACAGAATCAAATTTCTGATTTATTGAGTCCAAGCACTCAAAATGATGCTTGAGGTGGCTCTGTCCTTGTTCCAAAGGGCCCACCCAGCTGGATCTGATAGAAGGAGAAGACAGATGATATATGACATTGCTGTGAGTCTGCCAGCATTAATTTACCCCTTCCAAAATCCTGAGCTAGCCTTTGAACATTTGAACAAGCAGATTGAATTAGAGATTGAAGGAGTGGTTATGGCAGTTAGTGTTTGTGTCGTGAGGTTTTGAGTTTTTGATGGCATTAAACAGTCTTAACAAAATAAAATAGCTAGTGTGACTTTGCTTACAATGACAGATTTTTAGGAAGCTTCCTCTCATGCAGTATTTTTGTGTGTAATTTCACATAGCACAATTAAATTTGTCATTCTTCTTAACATTTTAGGCTGGAAACTTTGTAAGTGCCCATAAAAGTGACTATTTCATAGCCTTGATTTGGATCTTGGTGACTATATATTGGTGTTTCTAATCCATATGCTCCTGGGGATCCTGCTACAGCCAGAATGGGATGGTAAAATGTTTAGGCCACTAGAAGTCAATTTAATTCATTTGGAGGAAATGAAAAAATCCAACAAACAACTTAAACCAAACCCTAAGTTCAGAAACAAATTATTCAGAAAAACAGACTTAGAATTCAAAGACCCAGAGAAAGCCTTAAGGTTTTTCAGGAATCAGGTCCTTATGTTGATATTCCTTGCTCAGTGAACAGTACAGGTGTTTGCAAAGGAATTCTCCATGCAGGTAACTCATCATGGGCCAGGCTTTGAAACTGTGAGAGATTCTTGAGGGAAAGGAGGCATTTTCAAATCTTGACACATCTTATGGCTTCAAATGAAAGCTGACCCTTTCAGAAAACAATCCTAGTAGAACTCCACAAATCCAAGCCCACTGTCCTAAAGCCCAGCCATTAAATATGAGACATTTTTAATTCCTGCACACAAAAAAAAAAAGGCATGAGGCACTGATCAGTTTGTTGACTATGAAGCCAGAGGCTCCTGGTATAACCCTTTATCTCTGTGACACAGCTCAGCTCACAACATCCTCTGGTTTTACCACCCGGAAATGCAGCTTTAAAGCATCAGTGGTGAGTCCGTTCTCATCAGCGTCTTGGAGGAGAAGGAATTAAAGTTCAAAAAGCACTTAGCAGATTTGAGTGCTAACAGATATTGTCTCATTTTTCCATGAGGATGTGCTGTTATTTAGTAAAGTAGACCTTGCTCTGAGGTTTGGGGTTGTCAGGAAGGTGTGACTGTGTGACCTCTGTCCAGGTGGCTCTGACAGGTGAGCAGCTGCTCCAAATCTCAGTTACAAGGCTAATTAGGATGACCAGGGAGGATACACTGGACAGCTCATTATCTGACACTACATATTTAACCTAAGCATAAGGAAATTACAAACATGAAATTTTAAAGGGAAAAATTGATTAATGCAGATTTTCCAAAAGTAAGCTAATGATAAAAAGCCTACATTAATACTTCAATTATTTATTCATAATCAGTCTAATGAGCACTTCTTACAGTAGTCTGGGAGACCTACGTGATGATTGGCTTATCATTCCTCTTTCCAGAAATGTTTGTGAGGAGTTGACAGTATTGGTGTGGAATCATTCAGAAAGGTCAATTATGCCCTGTTTGCCAATTATTGACTTAGTTGCCCAATGGCAAGGGGCTGACAGGTTTTCCAAATTATGTCTATGCAAGAAATGTACTTCTATCTATCTCAAAATAAAACTCTCCCTTTCTAAATCTTCTCCTCCAAGGGACACTTAACATCATTGAAAAGATACCTGAACCTAATTTAAAAAAAAAAAAGGTGTTCCTATTTTTAAATATTAACTTCATCAAGGGCACACTGCAGGTATTTTGATCACCTGATAGAGTAGCAGCGTGTCAGTGCTGTTGTGAAACAGCCCTAAAACTTGCCAGACACTTGTGATGCTTTGGAATTGCATAACTGCAGAATTAGGTTGTGCAATACAGTATTGTCCAATTCCTAAGTGAAGTGCAGAATTTAAGCAGAAGGTCTAATATGCTAAAACAATTTTAATTGGTGGGTATTTATTGCTCCTTAGGGTATTTATCCTTTGTCATACGCCTTGAGCAAGGTTTGATTTCTGTAAAGGTGTTCTCCGATTTAATGCAGCAAAATTACTAAGGAACCTGTTCAGGGCTTGGTTTGGGGCAGTGTTCACCATCCTGATCCTGATTCAACAAGGCACTGGAGCACAAGATGAATTTTCAGCCCTCAGGTAACACATAACCTCCTATGTGTCAGTAATATTGGAAGATAAATACACTTACAACAGCAATAATGCCCCTGGCATTCCTGCTGGAGCACTGATAAGTTAAACAAAGCACTTTTCAAAGACTAATAACCGGATGGGATTTGTAGCATAAACAATGCTCCTTGTTAGTCACCAGTCCCCAGGGCATCCTCCTCACTTTGTTACAGATAAATTAGTAACAAATGAAATGCTGCGTGTGATTTCCTGCCCTGGCTGTGCCTGCCTGCTCGCGTGCCAGTGTGAGAGCTGTCAGTTATTATTTATCCATGGATGTCTTCACATCCACAGTGTGATTTAATTACTTATTAAAGGTGCCAGACGGGCAGATGCGGAAGCTGGAGCTGTTCCGGTACCCAGAGAAGTGACATAGGGAGAGCAGTAACATCCTCTCTCCAGGATGTTCTAGGAAAACATTTCACCCCCATGGGCTCCCCAAAACTTTCTCTCCAGCCTTTCCCCAGCTTCTCTGCTTAAGGATTTACATTCAAAAAGGCTGCTCACAGAGATGTCAGTCCTGTGGTTTTAGACAGGAATGTTGATACCCTGGAAAATCAGTTTGGACACATTAAATCTATTTTAGTGAGGCCACTTGAACATTAGTTAAGTCCTAACTCAAAAAAGGATTTGAATGGTTTCAATACAGACGTAAAAGCCACTCTAACTAAATAATAACAAAAAAGAATACAATATTTGTAAAGGAGGAATGAGCCCAGAGGATCGCCGTCTGCTGGCAGGGGCTGTGCACAGGGCTGTGGCTCTTCTGCAGTTACTTATGCCCTAATGCAGACACACTTGTCTTGGAAACTGGGGACTGAATTCTGCACTGTTTCAATGAGCAGGATTTGGGGTCCATTTTTAATGTAACTCTGAGCCTGTTATTGCTCTGTTCAAAGCTCTTCCCCACCCCTGGGCACAGCTGGATGCAGGGCAGCAGGGAATCTTCTCGCACTTCCATCAGTGCCGAGGCTTTAATGGGGAAACTGAGATTACATTTGGCTTAACTCGGTGAATTTGACTAGATAAAGGCTGTTAAATAACAGCAATGTTCCCTTCACATAACTCCAGAATATTTTGAGAAAGATAACGGACACAAAAAAATCCAGACTTCTATGAACCTGCACATTAAATCAGTCAATCCATGATTGCCCCAGGCCAGCCACTCCTGTTGCCTTGCTGACTTTTTTGGTCCCAGTATATGCCTGGAAGCTGCAATCCTGGATCCATTTTGCCCATTTGTACGTTGGGATTTTTTGGTGCTAGACCTTTGCAGAGTCCTTTTAAAGCACAACTGATAATGAGCTACTTATTTGGCTGTGGAGTCTGAACTGGCAAACACTCCCATGCCTGAGCTATTTTGCACAGTTCAACAGTCCCATCAAAGCCAGCAGGTCTGCACGTGCCAGCCACTGGCATTACTGCATTATTAATTCCCATTTTTACAAATACCTACTCCACAAAGGGCTAATTTTGTTAGAAATGCAAATAAATACAAATGCAACCTCTCTGTCCCTGCTTAGAGAGAACAGCCTGTTAAAGAGAGGCTTGACCCCCTGCTGCAGGAGTTGGCTTTCCTGCTTTGGAATATGCCGTGTCAAGAGAACCTTCAAATATGAAAGAATATGTTTTCAAAATTTTTAGACAAACTGAAGCTTTTTTCCCCAAGAAAACCACGAAAAATTACATTGATATAAAAATTATGGGAAACCTGAACTCAGTTTTGACAGGTGTACAATAACAAGTTTATTTAATTTATAAATGTTGCAGTGAGTATCAGAACAATTCACTTTACACTTCACATACCTGTAGTTCTCCTACTCTGTTTAGCTGTGGTTGGGTTTGAGACATTGCTGTGTTACTCAATAGCAAGTGATAGCTGTGACATTTTCACCCAGTGTTTCTATTTTTGAACACAGACTCTTCTTCAACTACCGATGTCATTTAAATACTCCATTTAAAAGCATGTCTTTCAGTAATTTTTCACATCAACTTAGAGACGCTGAGAAATACTCTTTAATAACTTAGCTGTTAATTTCCCACTTAAAAATAATGAATCAAGTTACTAACATTTTATTCAGTGAATCTTCTATGCTGATGATAAAGTTTATGAATAATAAAGATTATGGTATATAACTGGTAAAATGCAACACAGGGTTTTGAAAACTATTTGGTTTAGAGAGATTAGAGATATTACCAGAATTAGCTTCTCTAGTAGTACATACCAGTACCCTGGCACAGAATCCATCTAAGGGGATTACTCTTTTTGGAAATGAAGTTTGTGATTTCCCTGATCCTGAAAAAAACATGATTCTGAGCTTACTCGTGGAGTTATCCAGACTGTGGCGAGAACTGAAGGTATTTGGACAATATTAAATAAAATATTCTCAGGATCAGAACCTACAAACCAAATGGCCTTGTTTGGACACAAACCCACCTTCCAAAACAGTGCCTTAGAGGTCACCACATGGCCCCACCTTTTCGACGTACCTGTAGAAACAGGATCTCAAAGCGGGAATGTGGATTTGTTTGTGACCAATCCGCCTCTGTCACAGTTCCTATCCCAGTCCTGCATTTTTTGTCACGGGCACCACCTGAAATCCTATCTGAGATATTTAATACATGTGAATTTGCAAAGCCAGGGCCCGCTACTGTGACAGAGCAAACAGTTCCATGATGTCAATGAACGTCAGCTGGAATGCTGGAATCACCAAAGCCCCCTTTCACTCGTGACCTTGTCCAGTAAAAATGATGAGTACTAAAACAGAAGGGCAGATATGGGTGAGAAAGTAAATGAAAAGGCAGAAATACAAAAAGCATAGACAGAAGATTGACAAATGTTTGGGAAACAATTTTGGCAGCAAGAGCTGGCCAGGAGGGGAGGGACAGTAGCAAAAGTGGGGTCTGGCTGAGGAGAAATGATGTAGAGCTGTAAATATTTTTATTCTGCTCCAGTCACTGTTGTTCAAAGTTCCCCATTCTGAGATGCTGCCGTGAGATAATCGAAGTGGACCATTCCTTAAAGATGTCAACCATTTACTCTCCTGCCATACGAAGCCAAAAGGTACCCTTCCAAGGTCTGGTCTCTTTTATGAACATAGGGAGGTAGTTTTCCACCTCAGACCTGCGTTGTCTCCAGTACAGCTTTTTATGGAATTAATGACGTATCACAACTGTTAGCTCTGTGGGTCTATTTCCATCTTTTCTCTTTCAGGTTATCAGTGCCCACTTCACTGACATATGAGAAACTTTAAATAATATTTGTAAAACCAGTTGCTGGGTTTTTTTCTGAAACTGCTGTAATAAAGTATATATAATTATTCTGTAAAAAAAGGTGCGGATGTATTTGTACTCTGTATGCACACACTCACTGTATCACACGGGCTAAGGTAACTACACCTAAAAGTTTGTAATGTAGGACCCCAGAAATTATTCCAGTCAAAACGAAATTAATTATAAAACAGACTAGAAATGCCAGCCCAAGCCTTCCTAATTTTAACAAGATAACTATTTCTTACCAGCATTAAATCTGTGGGGATAGGGAAATGTTCATTGAGTTTAGATGTGCTAAGAAAAGTGTAAAGAAGAGCATAAACAGCTCAGGAATTCCAGGAATCCCAGTGGCTTAAACAGTCTTTTATTTAAAGCAAATGTTCTCATAGTTGAATGACTTCCAAGAACGGCCTCAAGTGATGAAAGTATTTCCATCTAATGTGAAAATACTTGAAAGATGCTTATTCCCTATGAAAATATTGCCACCTTTCTGAAAAGCCTGAATACAAGACTCCTTCGATGAATATACTCTTGTACAAGATATTAATTTTCAAAATTATTATATGAAATATCCAGAATTCCTACTGATAATAATTCCTATTGATAATAGTTTCTAGTGACTTTCATCTCCTATAACAGCCAAATTAATTCTGAGTATTTTACAAAACAGATACTTCAGTTTACAGAGTGAAAAATTTCACATTCATCATCATGACATTGCTCCCATTTCCCTCAGGGCATAACTGACCTGGAAAGTTCCATTGAGCATCTGCAGGGAAAAGCAGTTGGGAAGCACAAACCTGCATGAGACAAGCAAGGCAGTGAGAACCTTCAGCAAGTCAAACAACTCCAGTTCACATCAGTGGCTTTTTCATTCATATTTTATGATTTTTAGGTGTTCAGTCATGCTGAAAAAACTCCATTTGATTATAATAAATATTGAATTGACAAAATTTGGAGAATAAACAGATAGTCGATGCCTTTTTCATGGAAATGGAGTAACTTCCAATGCACATACAGCTTGACTCAAAAGGAAGTGGGAATGTGTATGCCAGGAAGGTGTCAGAGATCATGAGCGCACACGAATGGATGTGTGGTCCAGGGAATACAGCAGTTATCTATCAGTTTGTAGTGTGTAATAATTCACTGCACACATTTCGGGAATTGGTTTCTAGTTTGTGTATTTGAAAAATTCAAACATGCCTCAGCACCACAGAACCCCATAGGGCTTATGGGATGTTCCTAAAGCTTTTCAAAGATGCTCAGGAAGTGCAGACTTTTCACAGATCAAATCAATCAAGCTGCTAAACATGACTGGAAAAGCCGAGGAATGTTTTTCATCTTACATTTTCTAATGGCAAGAAATGTGCAAGGTACATAACTAACCACCAAGGGTCACTGTTTGGTGTTTTCACATTCTGATGGCTTTGTTCCCAAGTGCTTAGAAAATCCCTTTTAGATCCAGTCCTGTATATTAGGATTTTCCAACAACAATATTTTTAAACTACCAGTGAGATGAATATGGGCCACACAAGGTATGGGAAAATTCAAGTGTCTGGATATGAGGCTTTCTTGAGCAAGCCACCAAGTAATGTCTGAACCATTGTTCATATTACTGGATACAATTATGTAAGTACCATTGAAAATAAAAAAATCTATCTTATTTTTATGAATAGCAATTAAATTATTGCAGCAAATGCCATTCTTCTGTTTAGTTAAGAAAGTTACACTGCCCTTGCTGAAAGACTGTCAGATGCTTTGTCAAGAAGCCAAGAGATGCACTATCAAAAAGTGTGAATCCCATTTAAAAAAGTCCCTGTTGTGAGAAGTAATTTAACCTGACTTTAAATGTAGTAACAGTGGATATCAGACATCAGGAGACGGAGCTGCAGCTCTGGCATGAGGGGGAGTCCTGGCTGGCCTGCCCTGTTTCTAGAATGTTAATATAGGTCATAATCCTTGACTGGTACTAACCCAGAATGTGCTGACAGTCATTCACGTAAACTGCAGCTCATGAAGAAATCTCCAACCATGCTTAAAAAAGAAACCCAAACCACCTTACTCTACATCAGGCACATAAACCCCTTCGTTACGCTTCTGCCCCATGGCTGAGCTCCAGGCACAGCTGGACAGAGCCTGGTGTTCCTGATGTGCCCTGAAAGATGTAAAATATCTCTGTCTTTATTTCTCTGTACTTTATTTCTCTGCAGGTTCAGACAAACCCTTGCAGTGTGCTGACACTGGTTTGTCTGGGTGAGTGCTCCCTCACCCCCAGCCAGCCGTCTGACCTGGATGCAGCAGCCAGGAGCACACGGGTGAGCTGATCTCTCCTGACATAATCCCAGATTACCAGACCTGCACAGCCTGCCTTGTTTTTACACATATCTCAGCCACACTCCCTGCACCGGCCACAGTCTCTAACACTTTCCCAGCACTGCCATCTCTTAGGAATAATGATTTCTGGATGCTTTTGAATGAGGAGCAACCCTGACATGGGCCTGAATGGCCTCACCTGGTGCCTCTACCCAACCCCTCTGTTCCATTTCAGCCCCGCTTCAGCACTGTCAAAGCCATGCCAGTCCAGGGATTCCATGGATGTGGACTGTGCCCTGTGGACTGAATTCCCAGCCTGACCTCAGAGCTGCCTTGTTACTGTGCACCTACCTGATGGTCAAGGGACTGTACCTGCTTCTGGTTACCCTCGCTGGGCCTGACCTTGACTGGCTTCCTGGGCTTCACCTTGGCAGGAAACCGAGTAAAGGTTGGTAGGAAGCAATAGACTTTAAGATGTGGCACTGCCTGAGAGGGAAAGCACATCAAATTATGGAACCTGTAAGGAAGCAAAGAGGGGTAAAATAAGCAAAAGCTAGAAAAAATTATAAAAGAGCAAAAATACTAAAAACTAAAATGAGTATGCTCAACAGTACAAATCCCAGCACAGAACTCTGTGGGATTTTACTGTAAAAACCTTTTATTCCTTATTCTATTTTTAATAAGGATTTGCGTTAATCTTCCATGGCAACCAAATCTCTTTAAGAACCTTTGGTGAAGGAAAGGGTAATAGGGTTTCCAGAAATCCAAGTCCACTCTTGAGCCTTTATCAATTCTGGACAGCACTTTGAGGGAAATAGTCATGTAAATATTGTCCTTGTCCTCACCACAATTTTAACCTCTTCCAGGCAAAGTAGATTCAGTAACAGAAAATTAAAGTATGTACCTTGAAGAATGGCTAAAAAGAATATATGATGCCTGTAACAGCTATTACTCAAGATACGTAGTGTACTCTTAGGCTGCCCTAAACACTGATGTGCTTAATGCCATTCTGCCCATTCCAGTAATAACAGGCAATGTAAGAATCGTTATAAAATCGAATCAGCTACCAAAAAACAATGGCTCAAATAAATTAGTAAAAGAGGAGATAGAAGTTAAATAAGTTCTTTTGCTGAGACAGGAAAGGGTCTGAGTAATCACATCTTCTTAAGTGTAAGGTACAGAGACTTTTCTCTGGTGTCTGTGGCAGGGTGTTATCCACAAGATCTGATCAAATAAGGCAAGTTTTTCCTATGAAACAAGTATAGTAAGGAGAGTGAACAAATTGCGTTTTTTTTTTTTTTTTTTTTTTTAATTGGAACAGAAAAAGAACAAAGTACTCCTACGTTTTAGCTATCGTGTAGTAACGACGTGAGATGAAAGGAGGTGCCTGTGTGGCATGTGACGTTCTGTGCAGACAGGCAGAGATGACAATATAAATATAAATCAGGAGTGAGTAAAACTGCTGTAACCCTTCCCAATCCGTCCTGTTGGATGCAGGCACCGCGTCCCACCTGCAGAAGGGTTAAAGCTCCTCACCCCTCTGCTTCAGCTCTTCCTCCCCAGGAGATGGATTTTCGCCTCGTTTAACAGTTTTTTTAAAAATTAGCTATTTTTGAAGAAAATCTGTATCCTGCTCTGAAATGAACATTGCGGCGGGTCGAGGTGCACTGACCTACCCAC
>VWZG01012818.1:0-27639 GCA_013396735.1 Grallaria varia | reverse complement strand
GCGGCGGGTACAGGTACACTGACCTACCCACACCTTAAGCACAGGTGACCCTGCACCATCGCAGCAGCTCCTCACCCGCCCCACAGCGCTGTGGGGAGGGAGGGCCCGCCATGTTGTGACGGAGCGGCTCCTCCACCGCCGGGGCTGCACTCACCGAGCCCCAGACCAGCGCTTCACGCCGGGCGGGTGACACGGTCCCGCTCCGCCTACGCGTCACCCCGAGGACAGGTGACACATCCCGGGGCGGGCGACACATCCCAGTGGAAGGCGACACATCCCGGGAGGAGCGACACGATCGCACCGCCCCCCCTCTCCCCTCAGGGAGGCGGTGCGGCCGTGAGGGGAACGCCCGCCCCTAACGGGTCTCACTGTGATTGGCTCCTGCCCAACGCTCCTCACCTATGATTGGACGGATGTGCTGCCACTCTCAGCCTTGGGGGGAAGGAGCGGGCGCTGATTGGTAGTGCTGCGGTAGCCCCGCCCTCCGCGGAGCCGCGCGGGCGGAGCGGCCGCCGGAGCGGGGGCGGCCTGAGGGCGGTCTGAGGGTGAGGGGACGGGGACGCGGACGCGGCCGCCGTGATGGAGGCGAAACCGGCGGACCCGCTGCTCTGCGACAGCCTCATCCTCTGGGTGAGTGGCGCGGGGGTGCCGCCGCCTCCTCTGGGGGCTTCCTCGGGGGCAGCGAGGAGGAGCAGCAGCCGGTGTGGGAGGAGTTCCATCCGTGCCCTCCATCCTCCCCTCACCGGCAGAGAGTCGGGACACTGTTCTTACACCTCTCGGCACCCTCAGGGTGTGGATGTGGTGGTTGGAATGCCCACCCCTCCCCGGGGCCCAAGTAGTGGTTCTCCAGCGGTGGCTTCGGTGTGGAAACCGCTCCGTAATTTCTAAGAATAATAATAAATAAATTCAATTAATTTGTATGGACAGGCGCGGAAACCTCAGAGCGTTTCGTAGCAGCTGGTTAAAGCTACCTGGGCGGGTGATGTTACCTGGGCCAGAAGCACCGGTTTGGAATTGTGGAATCGTTTAGTTTGGGAAAGGCTTTTAAGGTCACAGAGGACAACTGTGTGTGTTGAATTCATCAATCATTGCGTCCTGTTTATGTTTCCGAGGTTCTTCCTTGCCCTTGCCGGCGAATCTGGTCTGGCAGGTGCCGTGTTTTTGGTGGGGGTGAGCTCTGCTAAACAGACCTTCTGTGTGACACCTTGGCAGGGCAGGCCACGGCTGTGAAAGTGTGAAGGGTTTCTCTAGAAATAGCGGGTGTTTTGCCTCTGTGAGGTATAAAATCATGGAAGGGAGTGTTTTGGAAGCATTGTGGGAATCCAGAAATGAAACTGACCAAAGTGGTAGCAGCAGCCCCGTTAATTTCTGCATGGCAGTACAGAAGTTTTGATGAGTTAAAGCTGGTAGTAAATCACTGAAAAACAATTTCTTCCTTTCTTTTCCTACTTCCATTTTCCTTTTAGAGACATTTCAAGGTTTTGCTGGTCTGTAGAGTTTTGGTTTTCTTATGCTTACCTCTGGTGGTCTTAGGTTAATCTTTCTCTGTTTTGTGCTCTTTAACTTTGCATTTTCCTCTCAGCAGTCAGATAAGAATAATTCCATCATGATTCAGGTGCAAAATAAATCACTGCATTCCTGAACTCACTCTTAAAATCTTGTTAACAGCGCTGAACTCCTTTGTAATTTTTTTTCAATTCCTGCTTCAAGTATTTTAAGCCTGATTCTCATTTCTAGTATCTGCACAGTGCATAGCTGTAACTATATCATGAATCTTAAAGAGAATGTAAATGGAACTTTATCTGGCCTTAGACTGAGCTTGTGTTAATGTAAAGGAACGTCCAACCCTGTGTTCAGGTTTTCTATGCAACACTCATCAGATGCATTGTCAGGTGCATGTTTTTAGATTTAACACCCTATTTCTCAGACCTCATTTACAACTTTTTAGAAGCTGATTGTTAACACTAAGACGTGTTTCAAACATCCTTTCACAACTTGAAGTTCGGTGTGAATAACAGGGAAAGGGAATGAGGTGCTGGAGAGAAAAGGATTCTGTAACACTGTGGTTCTAAAGGTTTCTCAGTTTGTTTACTCATTAATACAGCACACAGATGCTTATGATTTTCTGTGTTCTGCTGCCAGATTGCATATTTTTCTGTTTTTATTTTACCAAATTCTGTATTAGAAAACATGCATTGTCCAGACAAGAAAGAGAGAATTTGAATAAAAATGTTATCTATTGGTTCTTCAACTCAGGTGCCATTGAATTGGAAGTCCCAAGGTGGTTGGGGTGGGGGGGGAGCCAGTTTTAATTGAATTTTGGCGGAAATGTTTGTGAGTATCCATGAAAAATTGACTCAAGTAATACCTGCTAAGATGGTACTCAAAACTTTGTTGTAGAAACAATTTTCCAAGTCAGTAAACATTAGATTTTTTCCGCTCTGTGTAGGAGTGAAGTGAAAAGAGTAAGTGCAGTAGAATTCCCTGTGTTAAAGTGCCATTATAATCATCATCATCATCATCATCATCATCATCATCATGATGATTCTGCGGTTAAGAATGGGAATGTTTATTGCTGCTTTACAATCTTTTTGATTGCTCTGTAAAACTTCTGTGCCCAGTGTGTAAAATCTGAGTATGAAATGGAGAAACTCAACCGCACATTGTCCAGGTGGCACTGAGGGCACACCTTCCCGAGGTGGGTAGGATGATTTCTGCTGGGCATTGTGAGCACTCATGTGTCACCTGCAGGTGTTTGGGGGTAGGGCTACAAAATTACCTTGTCAGCTGTATATTGTGAGCATAATATCTGTGTGTCTGAGAGAAAACCACTTGCTTCTCCTGTAGCAGCAAGTGGCAGGGTGCATTGGGGCTGGCACTCACATAGTGGTTTTCAGTGTGAGTAGCATGTCCTTGAGGCTATATTTAGTAAAGCTGAAAAAAAAAAACAAGGCACTGCTACAGCCCTGAAGTCTGGCTGCTCCTGCCAACCTCTTCTCCATGCCTGCTGCTTTCAGGGGATTTGCTAGAACAGTAAAAATCCATTTTGAGGAGACAATTGGGCTGGCATGAGGTTTGGAGAACCCATAATTAATTCTTCTACTCACATATTATTTCTAGACCCCTATGTGACTTTTAAATATATAGAGACTGTCAGTCCTGCTTTTTAATTAATTGTAATTAGCTGTTTCCATTTTGGGAGATTCTGCACAAAGCAGTGTTGTCTGTCACAGGGTTTTCTAAGGCTTTACTTAACAGGCTCAGGTGAAATGGTAGTACCTGTGCTTAGCAGGGGGTATATCCACATGGCAGCACCACAATCCCGTGCTGTCAGTTCTGTGGACTCTGGGAAGATCAGCCTTGATTCGTAATCATGCCCCTGTGTTGGCGTTGGGACTGCTGGAGTGGTAGAAACTAGGGCTGTTATTCACAGCAGCTTTGGGTTGTGGTATTCCACTTAATCTTTTATGTAACCTACAAGGGATTACTGACTTCTCACTTCCCATAATACAGGATTTTAAATCACTTTTTAAATTGAAAAACACATGAAAAAAACAAAACCGTTGCTCTGCACGTTTTTCTCTTGGCTTGATTCGGCTGTTTTTTAAGCAAGCAAACAAATATTCAGGGTTGTGGTCACTCTTTGTAAACACAGAGTGGATAAAAACTGCCTCAAATTCTCACAACTCGAAACTGCTTTTCCATCCCTCTGGTCCAAATAGCTCCATTTCCCAGACACCAGGGTTATTCATGAGAGCGTTCTGAGGCAGCTTGTGTTTCACAGAATGTTTGAGAAGGGCCTCTCACAAATGGAGGGTAATTCAGGACATTGGCTTTTTAAACCTACAACATTTACATTTTCTGCAGTGGACAGAGATTGGAATGATCTGTGCATGCTCCAATTCCATTTCACGTATTCATCTTTTAGTAGTACTAACAGCAAATTTGCTTCTTTTTATTTTGTTCATAGTGGTAAAGAAGGCTCTTATTTTCCTGTGATGAAATGGCTCTCTCTCACCTAGAAGTTTGTTCTGAGATGATTGTTTGTGGAGGAATAAAATATTGCAATACCGAATACACAGCTAATTCTGTCAAAATGTTAGATATAAACTTGGGGATAGCTTAAAAAACTCCCAAAATATCTGAAATGGAGAAACATTTTCAACATTGAGATAATCCCATTATATTTCTGTTATTAAATTCTTGCAGTAAAAGACTGGAATTTTTTTTCCTCCCACAACTTTCACACCTTATTCTAGTGCTACTTTTTAGTTAGGTAGTTATGGCCAGAACCAAGCACTGCAGCATAATTCAAGGGATGGGTAAATATGACTGTAGTTTCCCAAGTTATCATTCCATAATCTGATTTACAATAGAAGGACTAGCATGAAAAAACAAAGCGTGGGTGGTCGTGCTAACTTTTTAAGCTGCTAGTCATAGCAGTCACAAGTATTGAGATAATTGGGTTGGCTTAAAAACTGCACAGTTCAAAAAGGATTCCAGCTGCCTCAAGTGAAAGGACTTCTTTTAAAGAGGGAAAGGAAAGTGGTAACCAATTTCCTGTCCTTTTGTCTGCTGAGTGAGAAACATGGTGTTTTCCCCTGTTTTAGTTGCAGACCTTCAACACTGCTGCACCTTGCAGAGATGTTCAGGACTTGACTAACGGGGTTGCCATGGCACAGGTGCTTCACCAAATGTAAGTTGATGCTTCAGTTTGAAGCAGAAGTGTTTAATTTCTTGAGGTTTTTGTGTTTGACATCCACAGTTGCCTTTAAAGTAGGCAGAAACTCACAGTGGGCAGTTTATAGCAGAAGATAGAAAACATGGCTTTGTATTGCTGTTTTGGGGATGATATTAAAGCTGAGTAATAACATGATGAAAGCGATGAGAAGATATACTGCAGTATTAAATTTGTACTTAAGGATAATTAGGCAAGAATTACATGATCTTTTTCACTTTTCCCATCAGCGCATGTTGTTGACTTAATTGAAGAGAAGTCTTCTTTACTATCTCCTGTTCAAATTGTAATTTTGATTAGTAAGAAATTTCTTAAACACCACCACAAAGTCTGCCCCCTCCTGTCTGCTGTTACAGATTTTGAATGTGCTGTGTAAAGGCAGAAATCAGATTTTTCCCGAGACATGGCAAAAATTGATTCAGGATTTGCTGAGTGTTGGTTCCCATGTCTTTGGTACTGGGCTGCCACAGGCTTTGGGCAGACTTCTTCACAGCCAGGTTGGTTCGTGTGCAAGTTGGCTGAATAATTGTCCCTTACTAGGTACTTTGAGACCAGTGAATGAACAGTAATTTGTAAAAGTTAATATATTGTTAAATATTCTGTGATTGTACTGCTTGGCAGCTCAGTGTGTATAAACACCTCCCTCAGCAACTCATCTTTATTTATGCTGGCACAGTGAAAAGACCTCTGCCCAGAGGGAACCAAAGACACACCAAAATTACTGTAGTTTAAAGTGTTTTCTTAATAAGTGCCTTTGACAAATTGTAGTGAATGTTAGAAAGTCCAGCCTGCAGGAATAGGTACCAAACTTAGCATCAGCACTAGTCAGAAAAGGATGTTTCTTTCCATCAGTCTGATCACTTTATCAGCTATAAAAATTGAGGATGACAGAGGTCTTCACATCCTTGTGTTCCAGCTGTACCCAGCTGGAGCACACACAGGAGTTCCCTGAATGCAGCCAGCAGAATGGGAGTTTCCTGTGACATAGGTTTACCTTGCAATCTCCAGGAATTCACGCCTCATTATACACTGTAGTTCCAACATCTGATGATTTAGTCCTGGGAATTTGCTGTCTTACTTAAGCCTGTGCTTATTGATTAATCATTGAATTTTATTTCAGAGATGTTGCTTGGTTTGATGCCTCTTGGCTTAATCGCATTAAAGATGATGTTGGTGACAACTGGAGAATAAAGGTATTTAAAACTGAAGACAGTGAAATTTGTGGGGTTGGATGTTGTGGCTCTCCTCAGATCTAGCTGTATAATAATTAAGCTCAGGCTTTTCAAGGCTGTTTTAAATGAACTTGAACTGTCTGTTGATAGTTTTAAGTCCCTTCTAGCATTGTTTCATAGAGATTTTTCTCTTGTGATATTTCATAAAAATTAAAAACTTTAATTAAAGCTTGTAACCTTGTCTTTCATGTACAACAATTAGTCCAGTAATCTGAAGAAGATACTGCAAGGAATTATGGACTACTACCATGAGGTATGGATTTTTGCCCTCCTTCACCTAGCTTTTTTTTTAATTAGCAAATGAGTTTATCTTAAGGACTTTTTTTGGAAGAAAGTCTATAAGTATATGTTAAGTGGAAAGTCTGAGTAAATATAAAATTAATTTGAGCAGATGTATTTTAAATAAGACTCCTGGAGTATAATCTGGAAACCTCTGTCCAGGTGAATGTTGCAAGGACTGAGCTGCAGAATCCTGTTGGCTTTCATGTGTGCATTCATGTTTGCTCTTGTCTACAGAAGTTTTAATCCTTTTGTACACAACAGAACAGACTCAGCAACCCCAGTCTAGGTTTTAGGATACTCACTTGGAAGCTGAGAGCCAAGGTACAAATCCTCCTGGACATCCCTCTGGTGCAGGGATTAGTACAGTAGCCATAAAAGGCTGCTGTATTTTAGTTAAAAGACCAAAATTGCTGAATTTGGTGTGGATTGATTTGATTACAGTTATGTAATGGGCATCATGCAGAAAAACTTACCAGATCTTCTTTTGGTTTCCTGGGCTGAGTTGTGATACCTCGTTCCCAGCCCTTATGTGCTACCAGGACTGAGGGTCTCTGGCAAGCCCAGAAGTAGAACTTCATTAGGCTTATGAGGAGCTTTTTGAGGGATTATGAAGCAACTCCATCTGGAAGTATTTTTAATTCCTTTTTTTTTATGTTGTTAGAATAAATAATTTCTCTCATATTTGAGAACTGTCCCCAGAACTTTTACTGATGTTACTCTTTCTTGTATAAGTGGTCAGTTAACTAATCCTGGTAACAAACTTATTCACAGATCATTTTCTCTGGATGCCTCACTGAGTCCAGACTTCTTATGTGATACCAGATTTTCATGTTGTACAAAACTGGGAGTCTGCTTTCTCTCTTAATTTTGTTTTTTGATTTTTTTTCAGTTCTTGGGTCAGCAGATTTCAGAAGAGCTTATTCCAGACTTAAACCAGATATCTGAGAACTCAGATCCCACTGAACTGGGCAGGCTTCTGCAGCTTATTTTAGGTTGTGCAGTCAACTGTGAGAGGAAACAAGGTAGGCACTACCTCAAACTGTTCCACAATCAACAGACTGCCTCAAGTGATTATTAAGGTGGAAGAGATGTAGAGACATTTTTCTTTCATGTCAGAAAGTCTCTGTTCTTAATACATTGTATGCCTATTCTGAAATTGGAGGTCACTTAAAAGCAGGAAATCTGTGGGATACTTCTTTAGATAAAACTCAAAACTTTGTTCAGGATAAGTTTAAAAAAATGATCTGAAGTGTCTGTGGTATTCATACTAGTTAAGGTACGCACAAAGACCTAAAGCTTACTATTCAAATGCAAATCTAACAAATTAAATTAAAAACTTACATTAGGGACTCCCTCTTGTTTGTCTGCAGAGCCTCAAAACTGAACTGGTTTTCTCTCCCCATACCAGAGCTAATGCTCCATGCTCTGATGGCATTGCTCCTTGCTCTGTTAGGCAGAGAATTAATTTGTCCAGTTCAGAGTTTATAATATTTTGTGTTTATCTGTCATAGTACTGGATAATATTGTTGGTTGATGACAGTCCTCTGTATAGAAAGACCACTGCCTGTTCTGAAGAAGCTTTGTGGGCAGTAGTTTCTTCTGGATCTTTCTGCAGACGGTTTATCATGTTACTCAAGCCATTAAGGTGAACACTGTCATGAGTCACTACAAATTGTTTTTCACAGAACACATACAAAATATCATGACCCTTGAGGAGTCCGTTCAACATGTTGTCATGACGGCCATTCAAGAGGTAGGTGACAGTTCACAGCCTAATGCTGTCAGTTGAGAAGTCCAAATACCTATTTCTTATCTTTGACCTTTGCTTAAATGATGAAAGAATTCACAGGGAAGAGCGTAAGTACTTTCCTAAATTATTTGGAAGGCTCAGGACCAAGAGGCCCCAGACCCCAACCAAAGGGTTTTGATTTTAGTCTCATGTGCCCAAACATATAATAAATGCTTAAGATTTTTTATTCCACACAAGAAATGTATGTAGTTGCCAACCACTGATTGTACTGGAGTCAGATTCTTAAATTTCTGTCCCAGAGCTGTAGTCTTGGTCCCAGAATTAAGCTGATTGTGTTTGTGAGGCTGCATTGTTCTGAAAGACCATTCCAGCCTCTGACTTAACAAGCTTGCATTGCAGCTGCCTCTCTTCTATTCTTGTCATGGTGTGCTCCTCCTCCTGTCTTAATTTGTTCTTGGTTGGATCATCTTGGTGATCCAGCTCGCAGCTTAGCTTTGCAGTCACTCACTCACATTTGTGAGCTTCAGGACTGCAAAGCAGAGCATGCAGAGAGGCAAAAACTAAATACTGACTTTGAAGAAAAGGTGGTGTGTAATTTCACCCTCATCGAGGTAACAGTGGAGGTGGTAGTAGGCTTTAAAACGCAGATTTAAATTGACTGGACAGTTTTTAAAGCTGCAAATGTTCCTATTAGTAGAAATAAATCCATAAACCTCTTGTTTTGTTGTCTTCTGACTAATTAAACTTTCTGAGGAAGGTCTAGAAATGATACAGTAATTCCTGAGTAAAGAAAAAAGCCCTTTAATTGTTGATAGATACACTGTGTACATCTTTGTACTGGAGATCAGTGAGAGCAGTGTTAATGTTCCCATAGTTTGATTACTGGCAATTAACAAAGAACTGTTATAACTGTTAATTTGAGTGAAATCCTGTCCTCTAGTTCACTGCATTTTAGCCTGACAAGGAATAGCAATAACTTAACAGATCACAGATTCATACAATAAGATATTACTGCTAATGTGATATATTTTTGGGGTGGGGGAGGATAAAAAAGTAATCTTATTCTAGATTTGTTTAAATCCTTTACCAACCATGGGGTGGGTTTTACTATTATTCATCTATTTTGGCATGTTGAAGGAATGCAGTGTTATAGTGGAAGATACAGTTGGTACTCAGTAGGCAGTGAATTTACAGATATTTAATCTCTTAATTTAACTTTTCTTGTGGCCTCTTCTTGTAGCTCATGAGCAAGGAAGTAGCAGGCCCTTCCACATGTGATGCATCAAGTGAAATGGAACAGCAGGTAACTGCCTAATATTTGTGGTTGTAGATCAGGCCTAAACAATAACTTTGTATCTTGCCATCCCTTAAATGAAGTAATGCTGTTTTTCATTGCTAATTAAATGAAAAGTTATATGCTATTCTGTAGCTTCTTTAAAAAAAACCCACAGTGCCTGCTGTGTCATCCTCCTGGGTGGAATAAAACTGGTCAGTGCAAAAAGAGGTAGGGGTACATCAAGGCTCAGCCATGCCAAGCTCAGCACTTCAGGTGATTTTTAGGGGGTCATGAAAATTCTTGATAACCTTATGACATAAAATGAACCTGTCTTTAAAAGTAGCTGCTTATAAAGGAGCATCAATATTTCTATTCGAACATAAAGGACAGGCATTTGTTTAACAGGCAGGGATTTTGAAATTGTGCCTACATGAATACTCCTGCATTTTGTTTTGTTATGCCTTTAGGCCAAGTTGTTGGCGTTTCAATAATTTACTTATTACATGGAGTCATTTAGAAGGCAAGTGAGATGAGCAGAAATCCTGACCTAACAGAAAATATATATAGGTTTCTGTATCAGGTGTGCACCTGACATCCTTCATGAACACTTCATATGAGCAGTTATTTTGTAAGCTACAACTGTGAGTACTTTGGATATGGGCCCCAGTGAATGTCTGCCTTATTTTTAAGCTTTTTCCAAAGCTTCAAAAAGCCCTGGATGAGCTTCAGGAAGCACTGGCAGAAAAAGAAGAGTTGGCACAAAGATGTCAAGAGCTAGATTTGCAGGTAAGAAACAGCAAGCTGCTTATTTCTTTCATATGTAGTGGTGCTGCTATTAAGATGCAGAAATGGAGGGCAAAGTGAATTTTGCATTATTTAAATTTCTGTGAGAATTCTTGCGGGGAACAAGCAATCATTCTGTACTTCAAAATGCAATTAGTGGGAAAAGTGTAAGCTAAGATCCTGTGCCAACTGTTACCTCAAATGTTCTTTGATCTCTTAGCTTTATTTGCCCTTAGTAGTAGTAGGTAGTGTTAAAACAATGTTTTCATCGTTGTAAAAATTGCCCTTTTCATTTTTAGTCACTGCTTCCTTCAGTCTTTTGTACTGCATCCAAAAAACCCAGTTCATATAATAATCAGTCGTTACATTTAATCATAGGAAAATGATGCTGTTTCAATAGGAGTTGATGAATGACTAAATTTTGAAATTTATCTAAAATTTGCAAACTTTTTGTCATACATAATTGCAACATGGAGGATATTTCAGGATAAAAATAATGGAAACTAATAGATCCTTGCTGACACTTTCAAACCACACTAATAAAAGGCCTATTTTTGTTTTTAATGGATGTAACAGTTAATCAAGTCACTCATGGGAAAAAGTAGAGAGGACTTCATAGCAATAAAGGGAAATATGCATTTTAATCAACTTTTTAAAGAAAAAAAGAATCCATTTGTTAGCCCTAAGTGTGATTCCTCTTTTATGGCCCAGTAAGCTGAGAATAGAAAGAGTTTTATCTTGTAGTGCAGTTCAGCTCAGATTTGGCTCTGCACAAAGAGAACATTTGGGTTGCATCTTCTTGTGGGAGCCAGAGGGCTGTGCTGGCTGTGTGAGCATCTGACAGTGAACACCCACAAAAGCAGTGCCCAGTTTTATATTTCTCGCAGGCAGTGACAACTGAAAAAGTAGACTGCTTGTCTATGAAGCAGCTCAGAGCCAGTTGCCATGCCCAGGAAGCTGTTGTTACAATTGAATTGATATTTAATTCCCTTTTTTTCCTGAGGCAGCAGTGAGGCTTCCTAGTGAGAGCAGAGATCTAAAAGTGCTGTGAACAGAGAAGTCCCAGACTTTCACCTGTCTCCCACAAACTTGTCTTTCTAGATTTTTCTATTAATTAATCATAGATTATGCACACCCAGTTGCTCATAACAGTATGGGATAGGTGAAAGGTGTTTGAGGGAAAGACACTGCTGAATATAAAAAGATGAGTTAATGACACCACACTCTGTAATACCGTCGCATGTGTTTAAAATATCTTTTTATAGTGTGTGTTGACTTTGACACCACTTCTGTTACACTGAAATAACAAGAAAGAGGAGTAAACTATCAGAAAGGAACTGAGGAAAGATGTAAAACTTGCTCAGGGTTGTGTTATATTTTGATTTTTAGTTTGAGATGGATGATGTTTTAATGTTATTCTAAAAGTCTGAATGTTGTACATACTTGAGTGGCTGAACCTTGAATAGGAGGTGTTCTGCTGAGCAAGGCTCAGATATGCTCACTACTCACAGGTGTTTGTGTGCATGTAAATAGTAAGTGACATCTGGTATGTAAAAAGGAGTGAACCTAGAAACCCAGCACTTAATGAAGTGGCAGATTAATTACTGCTCGACTTCTACATCTGTTTGACTAACAGACTTTTAAATCAGGATCACAAACAAATCGTTTCGTAGCATTGCATCCTCTAGGTTGTATCTGTTTAATAATGTCATCATGATATGTTTTTTTAATTTTACTTATTTGAAGCCATAATATTGACTGACACTTCTCATTTAAACTAATTCTTAATAAATTCACTTGTAAGGTCTCAGTCTTCCTTGATATTTTCCAAGAATATAAGAAAGGTAGGTTTACTTTCTGATTCAGGAAAACATAACCCAAAAAGCATATTGTACCTGTTTAAATACCAGTTGACTAACACACGCTACGTGCTCTTGTGTTTGACAGGACGTTTAAATTAACACAACAGCTTTCACTAGAAAAACTATAAAGGTTCTGTCCTCTTAATCCTTCCCTGTTTGATGGCTGTTAATATACTTCCTGTTCCAGTGAAGTGTTGTATCCTCATCTGCTTAGCTGTGAGCACCCAGTATCTGACTGTTGCCCCAGTGCATGCCCTCTCTGAAGCTGGCCAGGTTTTCTTTTGTGTGTGCTTACGGCGCCTGAACCTGCTTCTGAGCCCGCAGCCATTCACTGCTGAGCACGGCAGCCCCGGGGGTGAGCTGGCCATGCCATCCTGCTGCTTGTTGTCCACCACAGCAAGGTGGAGACTTACCTTTGCACCGGTACTTGGAGTTTTTTGTACAGCGTCCGTGGTGTTTTTAATGGAAGTACCAGTTCCTCTCCATATCACTTTGTCTGCCTTTGCCGTGGTTTCAGTTACAAAAAATGGTCTTTTTTTTTTTTTTTTTAAGAGCGACTTTTCCTTTAGTGCTTCATAACTGTCATGCACTAAAGCATCTGTATGCTCAAGTGTGCTCTGTGAACTACATTCTAAAATTTCTACACGCTCAACCTTTTTCATAAACTAATTTTGTGATGTCCTGCTGCCTTTGCTTTAGTTCTTTGGACAGATCTTACAGTGTTGATGTGGTTTTATCTGTACTAGGTGGCTGCCCTCCAGGATGAGAAAAACAGCTTGATATCAGAAAATGAGATTATGAATGACAGACTAGAGCAATTAGACGACTCCCTTGATGATCCAAATACTGTGGTTGCAAAAAAGTATTTTAATGCACAGTTGCAGCTGGAGCAATTGCAAGAAGAAAACTTCAGGTAGGAAATTATTTGCCTCAGAAATCCCTTGTCTAATACATCCTGAGAATTTCTGGTACTCTTTGGGGATTTTCCATCTCAATTTCTTTTGTATTAAAAGCTTTCTAGTGCTGTATAGGCATATTTTGAAGACAGTGTTTATATTACTTGTTGTGGAAATTATTACTTTGTAATTGGCATAGCCCTCTGATACCTCAGTAAGGGGATGGAAAGCAGAAAATTATTTGTGTGTAAACAAACCAACCAAACCAAACCCTAACCCCCCTCTCCCAACACCACCATACTGATTTCTTTCACATACTAGTCTTTCTATGATCCATATATGGGTGAAAAAAAACCAAACCACTTTTCATGTGAGTCCTTGACACTGATGTGGTAGATTTGCAGTAGATAATCCATTATGATTTAACAGGTAGACAGTGAAATGTTCCATGTTTACAGTGCCGTTTTTCTGACTACTTAATAGTTTTCCTTTGTCTTATTTATTTGCAGTAATTCTAGCACTAAATGAGCACTGTGTAATAACAATGAGTTTCTAACAGAGTTCCTGTTTTTGATCTGATAGGCTTGAAGCTGCAAAAGATGATTATCGTGTCCATTGTGAAGAGCTAGAAAAACAACTGATTGAACTGCAACATAGAAACAATGAACTGACCTCTCTGGCAGAAGAATCTAGAGCCTTGAAAGATGAAAATGATATTCTTAGGTATGTAATAGGGAGAGCTACACACATACATGAGGAGGATTTAGTGACTGAATCCAAGGCTTTATGTTTAAAAAGATTTTTGAAGTGTTACTTCTTCAGATCTTACCTGAGGGAGTTCTTTGACAAAGCAGAGATGAAGTGGAAGCTTTCCGGCAAAGCCTCTGTTGTTGGCAAGAGTAACACGTGGAATCTCTCTGTGAAGCAGAATTAATGACTACAGAACTTATGCTTCATGTGGGATGGAAAGCTGAAGTTCTAGTGTAGAAAAGCATATATACTTGTAGAACTTTGACATAGATTTGGTGTCAGCATTCTGGGCCAGATTTGGGTTAGTGCGATCATTAACAAAATGAAGATGAAATACACAATAACTTTCATGAGAATTTAAGGTAACGTTGCAGCTTGTGCAATCTGTATGGAATACCAGACCACCCAAGAAATATTCAGAGTAAATCACATTGTGAAAACAGGTCTGCTATTCATAAAATAATATGAATAAAACATGGGAAGAAGAGTGGTTTCAGTCCTTAAGTTACAGTTCTTAAATAACATCTGAAACAAATCTTAACTAGATTTTTTCCATGATTTTCTTGTACCAGTTTTTAGTGATATGAAAATACAGATAATAATTTGAAATATATGATCCCAATATTTTCATACTTTGTTGATTTTTGTTAATGATCAGCTGATAATTCTTGGTCATACCTTCTAATGATAATTCTCATAGTGCAATTATGTTCTAATTTTGTATAATCACACAATGAGAATGCCTGGTAAGGAAACCCATGAAGGCGCCAGCCCTTTGAGATGATTATCTGGCACAGGATGTTGTGGTGCATTTACACTGCACCCCACAGAATTCCCTGGAGGTATTTGACACACTAACCCTTGCTCATACTTGTGGCATACAACTGTCAGTCGTACTCCCACTTAAACCCTGTGCTGATTTCAGTTTTTATGGGCAGGTTTGCATTGATGATACATTTAAAAATAAAGCAGGAAGATGTAACTCTGCTGCTGAGCATGTTGCATCTCTCTTTGAAAGTAGCTTGAATGCTTGTGACAGCAGAATTGAGCTTATAATCTTTTGAAGAACCATACTTTGTCCTCTAATTCCTGCTCATGCTTTAAGGGCTACTGCAGACAAGGCAAGCAAGCTGGAATCAACCGTGGAAGTGTATCGGAAGAAGCTGCAGGATCTGAACGACTTCCGCAGGCAGGTGAAGTCGCTGCAGGAGACCAACATGATGTACATGCACAACACAGTGAGCCTGGAGGATGAGCTGAAGAAAGCCAACGCAGCACGAGCCCAGCTAGAGACCTACAAGAGACAGGTAAGGCTGCACTTTGGATTTGAAACAATTTTTCCTCAGGTACTTGGGAACAGCTTCATGTAACAGCCCATGGGCTTGACCTGTGTCATCCCCTTAGAATTTCTTACTTGAGAAAACTTTCAGATGCTGCCACTCACTTCTGGGTTTTTCCCTGTTTGTTAAACTGGCATGCTTAACTGTAGTTGCCCTCTCAACTGATGTGAGAGTCCATAGTTTGCAGGCTATTCTTTTTCACTCTCTCCTGGGAGAGGTTATTCGGCTGTTACTGAGATCATTTGTATGGAATCACAGAATCACAGACTGGTTTGGGTTGGAAGGGACCTTAAAGCCCATCTCATTCCAGCCCCTGCCATGAGCAGGGACACCTTCAGCTAGCCCAGGTTGCTCAAGCCCCATCCAACCTGGCCTTGAACACTTCCAGGGATGGGGCAGCCACAGCTTCTCTGGGCAACCTGGGCCAGTGGCCTCACCACCCTCACAGGGAAGGATTTCTTCCATATATCTAACCTAAATTTTCCCTCTTTCAATTTGAACCCATTCTGCCTTGTCCTGTCACTGCATGCTTTTATTCTTATGTTTCTTAATGGAAATTTATTTTAAACTGTAGAAATAGTAATTCAATAATAATTAAAAGAGTCAAGTATAAAAAACCCCCAAACCTGCCAACCAACAGAAAAAGCCCCAAGACACGTATGCCCCCATCCCATCTTCCCTCCCCTAAGCTTGAGGGACCAGCTGTTTTATTTTAGCTGAACTGGGCAGGAGTTACTGTTTTAATAGAGCTTTTAGAAGTAGCATCTTGCAATATTCATACAGTGTTTTTATGAAAAGGTCCAGGAGCTTCATAACAAACTGTCTGAAGAATCAAAAAGAGCTGATAAGCTAGCATTTGAAATGAAGAGACTTGAAGAAAAACATGAAGCTTTAATCAAAGAAAAAGAGGTAAGTCTCTTTAAGAGTATTTGAGTACGTAATAAATCTCTCTCAAATGCTCTGCATGAGGAAAACCTTCCTGGAAAGGGTGTCTTCATTAAAAATTAGGTTTAGTGCCTCGTGTGTGTATCCTCATATAAATCATCATATAGAATCATTAAGATTGGAAAAGACTTGCAGGGACGTCAAGTCCAACCTGAAATGTGCATATGTCACTGGTATTCCTGATGATTATTTGGTCTTAAAATTATGCAGTTTGATTTAATTCCACCTCCAATCTGTCTTGTTAGAGACTGATAGTGCAGTGCGATGCATTGAAAGAGACAAATGAAGAACTCCGGTGTTCACAGATGCAGCAGGATCACCTGAGTCAGACAGGTATTGCTGTACCCCTAGAGGCTCCTTTATTTGTATTAGAGGTTTCTTTTAGTGTGTTAAATTCAACTTGCCATGTGATTTCAGGTGGATCTCATGTTAGAAGCCATGAGAATCTTGCTGCTGAAATTCTGCCAGTGGAATACAGGTGAGACCAAAAGGTAGAGGCTGTTTTGGGATGTTCATGGTTGGGGTATGATATTGTCTCTGGGAAAGTTCCATGACTCTTTCTCCCAGTTCCTGCTTTGCTTGTTCAGACCCCCTTGTAGCTGTTAATTATTATTTCCCCATCTGTAATTGCTTTTTTTCTTAAAAGCATGTCAGATTGCTGTATATAAATCTGGGTTTGGAGTGACAATTTAAAACTTTGTTCATTATCTCTTGCAATTTGCAAACATCACAGTATTTTAAGTTACCTTTTAATAAACTATTGCATTGTTACCCCAGTTATATCCTTTAGCAGAACTTGATTTGCTCACTTTAAGGTTGGGAGAGCAAACAGGAATATTACGTCCTCCTCTTAGTCACCTCCTTTGTAATAAACAGTGACTTTTTTTTGGTTTTGATTCAGAGAAATGTTTATTCGACTGCAGCATGAAAATAAGATGCTCCTGTTGAAACAGGAAGGGTCAGAAAATGAACGTATTGCAGAGCTCCAGGAACAGCTGGAGCAGAAGCATCGGACAGTGAATGAGCTGGAAACTGAGAAGAGGTGAAACTACATCTTAAAATACAGCAAAAAGTGATTTCAGGAATTTCAGAGTGACTTTGTGGCTTGTATCTGTACTGTGGCACTGTGTTGGAAGCCAGTTACCTTTTCTTTCAGCAGTGTAACCATAAATGAAGTGTTGCTTACAGGGCACTCTTTTTAGTTCTGAGTGATTCTTGGTCTACTACCAAGAATGCTTTATACTCTATTTCTAGAACTTCAAACTGTTAGACCATGGGATAGGGCTTGAAGTTCTCTATCAATTAATGCTGAAAGCAGAATATGAGAATTTTTTGTAATTGAGGCTTCTCAAAACCTAGGTATTTCTTTATAAAATGTGTTTGTTTCAGCAGAAGTTCAAGCCAAACTAAAAATCGGTTTCTTTGTGGCTTAAGTCTTGCTGGGTAGACCCTCTGAAAAACTATTATCCAGACACGAAACAGAAAAATCTGTCTGTGATCTATTTAGATGGTCAGTAACTGTCTTTTATTCCTGAAAGGCTGAATGAAGAGCGTATTGGGGGATTACAGCAGCAGATTGAGGATCTGCAGAAGACTTTGCAGGAGCAGGGATCCAAGACTGAAGGAGTAAGTAGAAGTTCAGGCGTCTTGGCCTTGACACAATGTACCAGTTTTCTTTGAAGTCCTTCAGTGTAACATCAAGTCCTTTGTTTAGATGTGCAGCTTATTTTTCAGTGTGTCTGAAAATCCCCCTCACCCCAACTGTATTTCAGTTGGAAAGCTCCTGTTTCATGTGAATCCTTCACCCACCTTCTTTAAGGAACTGTAACTCTTCTACCTTCTACTTTTAGTTTTATCAATCAAGGTGGTATAATGGGAGGGAGAGCTTTTAAGAAAGGGATGCTGGAATTAATTTCTGTGCAGTGCAAAAAAATATGAACGTAGTTACAAAAATGCATGAAAAATGCAGTTTCTTCAATATTTATTTGCTTTGACTTAGTTATGCTCAGTATTCTTGACTGATTTATAAGAGCACTTTAATGTTGCATGGCACGAAATACTGAAATGTAACTGAATTTCAACTCTCTCTTTTCACAGTCCAGCAACCTGAAGCAGAAATTGGCAGCACACATGTAAGTAAGGCACATGCATCCACAATAGCTTATTTATGCTAAATATAGCACAGAAAACTGCTCAAATCTTTGCAGGGGTGTCTTGCTTTTCCAAGCCACTATTGAGAATCATGCATAAAGGGAGTTAAGCATTGGTGTTCTATTTGGTCTGCTCTGATCATGGTTATCTTGTAATACTGGTACCACTTAACTCTCTTAAACGCCACCTGCATTTAAGTGTTCTGATTCTACAACAGACTACTAAAACCATCACTCTTACTGGGCTCAAAAGGTACTCCACTTTTCTGGAATACTTCCATCCTTTCAGAACATGTAGTTCCTCCTAAGGAGCTGCTGGAGGGATTTAATTATTCATTTTTTCCTAGTTTCAGATAAATGAGACTCAATTCAGGATTCACAACTTTTATGGTTTTTCTCAATTACATACTAATATTTCTATTTAAACTCAGAATTACCAGAGCTTAAAATAGTTATTCAAGCACTTTTGCTATCAGCTTTCAGCTCTTGAAACTATGCATGGAATTATTTTTGAGCTTAATCTTTATCCCACCTTTCATGCATAGGGAAAAGTTGAATGAAGTTCACGATGAGCTGCAGAAGAAAGAGGCTGATCTGGCAGAGCTCCAGCCTGATGACAGTCAGAACCGTAAGTTGTTTTGTGTGGGGGTTTTGTGGGTTTTTTTGTTTTGTTTTGTTTTTTAAGTAAGACTATGTTAAGTTTCTTCTGAAATGATTCCCATAGCCACTGGACTAGGGGATACTTTCTGCTACAGCTTAGCTTTAAACCTGAAACAGAGTGTGTGGAAGGATTTTTTGTGTGGTGGTGGGCAGGGAGAGGATCCTGGGGGTTAGTTTTGTTAGTTTTGTTGAACAGTGCTCTGTAAAATGGGAATTCAGGGTCCGGTGGGACAACTGAAGCAAAAATCATGGCTTAGAGAACTGTGTAGGAGCCAGAAGGTTTATCTGGAGGGTAGTGAAATCAAGGAAACACAGAAGCCTGGAAAGTACCCCATCTGTTTTTGTTCTGTATGTCTTTGTTGATAATTTCTGTAAATAGCCCAGAAGATTGGAGAGCTGGAAGCAGCTTTACGAAAAAAAGATGAGGATATGAAAGCAATGGAAGAAAGGTATAAAATGTACCTTGAGAAAGCAAGAAATGTAAGTGGCATATTTCTGAACATACACTTTCCTCCCTCATGAATTGTTAAACAGATTGATTTAAATGTGTGTGTCCCCACTTCCCAATTAAAATGGTATTTTTAATTGAATTATTTCACTGCAGTCACTGTAGGAGAGAATGGGGTGTACACTAAGCATGAGGTGCATTTATTTACGATTCCTTTGTGCCCTTTGGTCTCTGTCGTACAGTGCCCTTTGGTCTCTGTCGTACAGTGTAACAGCCTGGTTTTCAACACAGTTCCCTGACCAGTGCCCAGTGTGTTTCCGTATTCGTCCTCTGAGCAGATGAGATGCAGAGCAGTTGAGAATCAAACCTGACCTGTTATGCTCTTGTTTTGCCCTGTCCAGGTGATAAAAACCTTAGACCCCAAGCTAAATCCAGCATCAGCAGAAATTATGTTGCTCAGAAAACAGATACTGGAGAAAGACAAAAGAATTGAAGCACTAGAGGTGAAAAATTTACATATTTTTAATAACTTCTAATATGCTCTGTCCTGATATTAGAGAGTCAGGATACTGTTTCCTAATGATTCAGTAAAATCTGCTTGGCTGAAATCCTGACTGTATAAATGCTGTGACCTCAGATTTTTTATGTAATACATACTAGGTAAGTTTATTACATAATAGCAATTAAGTAACAGGATAAGAATAGCCAGCCACTGGAAGCACATTCTTGTCTTTTCAGGTGGAAAAATTACTAAATTATTTATTGATTTTCTGATACACTCTAGACCTCTTGTGCATTTCCCCACAGAATGTATTTCTAAGTTGTTTTTCTGTTTCTGTCTGCAACTTGGGTGAAGTTTAGCCTCTTTGAAGTAGTCTTTTGTGGAAGTATCTTTACTTATACTTCTAAGCTTTCTAGTTGTTTTGCATATTGAAGCATTTCTGCTGCCTGTGTTTGTTTCACTCAGTGGACTGCAATAAGTTTATGCAGATAAAATTTATGTTTTAATTGAGCTTGCCTTCCCCCTTGTCTCCTTGTAGAACGAATACAAACTGGCTAAGCTACGTGATTATGAGGAAAAGCTGATTGTAACTGCATGGTATAACAAGGTGGGTAAAGAATTCATTTGTTGGTGTATCTGAAAAACATATTTTGCTAAATATGGCACTTAAATTTTAGTTACTCTAAGAAATGCAGCAGAAGAGTTTGTGTGCATACTAAATAAGCATGAGCTTTGTGAATGAAAGGCGGCAGGGTTTTTTCCTTCTGTTTTTGTTACTATTGAACTTGCTTAATTGTTTTGCAGAGCCTGACTCTGCAGAAGCTGGGTATGGAAGCAAGGCTGGTTGGCAGCAGTGGCGCCTGCAAGGATGGGCCGGGACGCTCCTTCCTGGCTCAGCAACGTCATGTCACCAACACCAGGAGGAATCTCACTATTAAAGTTCCAGGAGCAACATCTGACTAGACCACAAGGACCATGAGGAAAACTTACATGATAAAGTGTCCTTAAATGTTCTATAGCTTCTACTTTACTTGACGAAAGAGGAGGTTCGAATGGGGCAGCTACGAATTCAACATCAGAACTGTCAACAAGTGATGAATTTGATCAGTGGTGTGTCTAGAAGGTAGCACATAGTTTTCCAAGTATGTTTAGTAACTGCAGTACCTATTTACAAGCACAACTTAAAAAGATTTATATTTGCCTTCAGATTATATTGTAAATAAAAAATTTGGCACTATATATTTAAAACTTTATTTAATGCGTTTGGGCTAGAAAGCTGACTTTTTTAATGGGAAGATGTTATGCAAAAATGTACTTCAGGAAACTGGCAATATTGGGCATTTTTGCTGGGCCCTTCTAAAAACAGATTTAAAAGATCAGTACCAGGTTTTAAAAAAATACTTTTTTTTTAGAGTAGCAAGTACAATTTTAAAAGCAAGAATATACTTGCGTTTATAGAAAAAGAAAATAAAGGTATAGTATCAGTAGAGAAGACAGGATTTGTTTTGTGAGAAACAGAATTACCCAGT
Source organism: Grallaria varia (assembly GCA_013396735.1). Classification (NCBI taxonomy): domain Eukaryota; kingdom Metazoa; phylum Chordata; class Aves; order Passeriformes; family Formicariidae; genus Grallaria; species Grallaria varia. Next base: position 6,496 of record VWZG01012818.1, on the reverse strand, counting down.
TTATGTAAAAAAAAAAAAGCTTAAGTTTTTGCATATACACTAAAGAAAACCTGTCTTTAAGATGTTGAATGCACTTAAGCCAAAAAAGCTTGTCTTTGCCTGTGTAAGAAAAAACCTATTATTTAAAAGTCTGGCATATTTCTGCATTTATTTGCAGAATGGGCACTAAGTGGGAAGGAATCCCATTTACTTCAACCTATTTATACAACCCTGGGCATGGAAATTAATTTTCCTCTTTCTTAAATGTAGTTTCACTTTAGTTATTCTCAACTAATTGTGCTAGGCAGAGGAATGAAAGATGTCTTTGGAAGTTGTTGGCAGCAAAGACTGTTGTCAGGGAGGAAAGTGCATAAACTATAGTAGTTTGATAGAAAATGCAAAGGGGATTGATGTCTGGAATTTACGTGCAAGAAGTTGCTGTCTGTCACAAAATTTGTCACTTTATTTTCCAAATGTCTTACTTTTGTTGTGAATTGTATCTTTAGGAAACCTGTCAATGTCTGTTCTTCTTTGCAAACAGTCTTGAACAAATTCATTATGCCCATAGTTGAATAAAATAAAACTGCAGCAGCCCTTAAAATAAGATGAATATACTTAAACTAAGTATTTGAAGGTGCTGTAGAACACACCTGTCTCATCATCTTTGATTTGAGAGCAGGGTTCAGCTTCACAGAATTGAAGTCTTGATTTATGAAATTTGGGTAGTCTTTCATTTTACATGCCCCTCACTGTGGCTCATCCTTTGATTTCTTCCTTGCCCAGCATCTTAAATTCTTTATTGGGCATTGCGTGCAATGCCAGGGAAAAGGCAAGTGTTCATTGCTAATACTGAGGGTTGCTTCTTAGTTGTGGTGGTTGTTTTACAGTGTTGTACATTTAGGCATTCAACAGATTTCCTCCTTCAAAAGGCATTGCTTTAAAGCCAGCCTCATGCTACATGTGGTGTGAGCAGAGAACGTGCCAGACTCATGGATATTGGAGAGTTTTCTCTGTCTGGTGCTGTTCTTTGGGACTCTGTGCTTGGACTACCTCTTGGGTTTTGAGGTCTTTTATTGCTGCAGCGATATGGGTGGAGTTTGTGTTTTTAAGATACAGTTGCTTGTTTACTCTGCTGGTGGTGTGGGCGGTGGAGCAGGGGATTGTCTTAGCAAGGTGCTTATGTTCCTAAAGCCTGGTAAGTGGTGTGGTCTAATGAAATGTGAAGCTGTCACTGATGGTGTTGAGTGGGTCTCTTAACCCTCGTTCTTTACAGCATGGAAACTTTCATAGCCGTCCTTCAAATATTCATCTAGTTTGTAGGTTTGATGCATTTGTTGTACTTCTGACAGTAGTAGAGCTGTGTCAGTGTCTGTCAGGTGCTGAATAGTGACAAACTTGGAGCAAATGTCTTCGACTTACACTTCTCAAAACTGCAGACCCTGGGACCAAAAATAACCAAGAACCTCCCTATCATTGAATTGGTAGTTTGTCTTCTGACTAGCGATGGAAGAATTTAAATCCCAAATTACAGGCAGGGATCAGCGTTTTTCAGGGCACGGTTGTCCCCATAGTCTTGTTGGGGTTGCCAAAAATGAATCAGATTTTCAGATATTGGATGAAATGTTGCTTATTTGGGACTTTTCCAAACTGTCAAGAGGTAAGCCTGTTAGTATAACTTCAGGGTTTCTTTGGGATTGAGAACCTGTTTAAGAGCAGCTGTTCTGCAACTGGTTAGACTTGGGTTACGTCCTATGAGTGAGGAACTGATCTGTAGAAATAACTACTGGATTATAAGCCATGGTGTGTTCACTTCAGCTCATCTGGCTGTGCAGGAAGGACCACTAAATGAGTATAATTTTAATGTTTGCTTCGTTCATGTCAAACAAAAAAACTGCTAATGCCATTTCTGTGTCACAGCCAAGTTGTATCCAACACGTAGCAGCAGAGCTCTGTCAGTACGTGTCCTTTGAAGCACCACTGCTGGGGCAGGATGAAGAAAGAGGCCTCTTGTCTCTGCTGCAAGCTGAATTCATACCATCCCATCAGCACAGTTAGGAGCACGTTGAAATATGAGGTGAAATCACTGAATACTGCTGAAGTTAAGCAGCATTATTAGTAATTTAGCCAGTTTTCAGTAAAACGGGTAATATAGATCCAAAGAAACAACAAATATGTTCTGATTGACATATCATTTGTTAATTATTTTTTATATAAGATTACCGTGGAAGAGAAGTGTTTTATAGCAATAATACAAATTCTGGACTAGTAGGTTCTTTTACTCAAGATGGGTCAGGCAGCAGTTTTGAGAAGATTCTTTTGGAACAACTTTATTATAGTGGATTAAGAAACCTTCACAGAAAATAAGTTTTCACCTAATTTTTTTTTTAATTTAAAAATATATATATATGGGTATTCTATTTTCTATGATATAAACTTTCTTGGAAATAAGTAATATAAGCAATACTGATGTTCTATTTATGTAGCCATAAATAGATTAGAAATTAGAAAGTAAAAACAATTGCTTGAGCTGGTAATGTTTAGTATGGTAACTTTCTTACATGTTTCTTTTTTCCCTTTCTCTGAAGCTAGAGTTTAGGTTTTCAGTGTATGGGTGTCTGCATCTTCTGTTTAAAGCAAATGTAAACACTGTGTTGCATAGAACTTGAAAATTGCACTAATTTTTAAACCTTTGGTTTTGTTTTTTTTGCTTTGGAAAGAGTTCTTTTATATTCACATAAAGATTTTTAAAATTAATTATTTGGTGTCTTTATTCCAAGCAGTGCATGTAATGGTCCCTAGCTGATGTAAGCATCCATATTTCGGGGCGACACATGACCTGGCTCTGCATGTTGACACAATTTACACCATCTGAAATGTCATGTTACAGGATGTGTAGTGTGTGTATAATGTAAGTAGTGAGTTGTGCTACCTTTCCCTCTTTTCTGTTCGTTCCTGCTTACATTTCTGCTCCCACCCAAAGCTGGTTCCATCTGCTCAGCCTGCAGACAGTCGTCTCAGAGCCCTGGGCAAGGGACCTTTGAAGTGAAAAGCCTAAACCCCACTACAAATTAGTGACTTCAGTAATTGCTCGGTGCCACTGAAGGGAGTGAGGGTCTCTGCCTGTCCTCAGCCCCACCTGAGGGGACACAGAGGGCCGGTACACCTCTAAATCACTTGTTTGCTCTTACTTGGAATAGAAAACTGACTGCGCTCTCCAACCTGCTCTGCAGGTTATTTGTGCTCCATTCTTTATCTCACTGTCAGCCTTCTTGTTCCCTAAGCATCAAGCATAGCGCAGAAGTGATGCAGGGACAGAGCAGGCAGCCTTCAGCCTTCCGGAGGGAAGACCTGAGGAGGAGGAGCTGCAATGCCTCAGTGTGGCAGAAGTCCTGGTGAGAGTGAAGTGAATGACCAGATCCACAAGAACTTACTTTTCCTGCTTTCTGAGGCTGGACAAAGCAATTTCAGACAACGAAGAACAAAATGTGCAGGTTTGTGTCTGAGGCAGAAGGGAAGGGGCACTTGGCTGTGCAGGAAGCCTGAGCTGAGCTGCCGGATGTGATCAGCCCCAGCCCTGCTTGCTTACAGTGTTTCTAGTAGTTCCCAAAGTGCCCCACACTGCAGTAGGAGGTTTCTTTGTTTGGGAGAGGGGTGTCCCTGGGGAGAGGTGCAGGAATGAGGCTCTGAGTGTAAAGAAAAAGTCGAGGTCAACCGTGTGTGAGAGGTGGTTTGGATGGAGAGGCCAAAATATTCAAGAAGCCTGTGAAATGGTTCTTTTCTCAGAGTATTAGAAGCCTGGGGAGGAGGGGGAGGAAGCTTTTGGGTACAGCAGCAGCTTGGGAAAGGAAATGGGAATCTGAGCCAAGCACTGGGATAAAAAAAAAAAAAAGGACCCCAGAACAGTCAGGTGGCACCTGCGAACTGGGAGTGCTTTGGGAGTAATGCTGCACATCGCAGAAACTTGTCACTGCTTCCCTCCCCTGCTCCCAGTCAATTCCAGGCACACAGCCCACTTCCAGCCTGCCCCTTCTGCTTCTCCAGAGGAAGGAAAGGACAGGCCACAAGGTCTAGAAAGTCAAACAGCCTTTCTTGTTTCTGCCGTCAGGGGAAGGTGTGGGAGCCCCATGGCCAGCAGCTGGCATGGGGAGAGCAAGGGCTGGGAGAGCTGGCATGGGAATGACCAGGTTCTCACTAGAAGTGGGATGAGACAGGTCCTCCTGTGTTCTGTATATGGATTGGTTTGGGTCCCACCACATGTTCCCATGTCTCCACCTTATGGATCTGTGAAACAGCCTCGAATGCCAGAAACAGCATCTTACTCCAACCCCTTGTTTCCACCTGGCACAGAAAATGGGAGGAGGCAGCAGAAGCCCCCCCACCGAGGCCTGTTCTTGAAGGAGCCTTGCCAAAAGCCGTGGTCACATGGAGAAACTTGCTTCCTGTAGGAGCATGTGTACTCCAGAGAAAACTGAAAATTAACAGGAAAAGATTGCTCTCTCCCATTTCCTCAGCAGGAGCTGGAGGTGTGTATTACTGATGCTGTGCTGCTTTCCTGCCAGGCAGCCCTGGTCCTCCCCCCGAGAGCTGCAGCTTTTCGTGACTGGAGGCCTCACCAGGGTCCTGTGGTGTAGCTGTTACTCAGCCAATGCATTTACTGGTGTTAACCATCAGTTGGTTATTCTGGGGCTGTTTCACCTCGCATGGGATTGTTTATAATAGTAATTTGTTGCTGGTGTTTTCCAAGGGACCCTCTTCCTCATTAGAATCTTGAGTGCCTCGTGTTGTTGGAGCTCACCCCTCTGACAATGGACACACCAGCCACTCTGTGATGCTGGGCAGGTAATCAGGAACGATTTTGAATATCCTAATTGTAGTTTACTTGTGCTGTCAGGGTCATTTATTTCCATCAGTTCACAGGAATTGCCTTTGCTATCACAGTGCTACCCTCTTGCAACGCTGCATCAATATGGGGCAGGCCAAAGGCTATGCCACTGCTGGACATGGTCTTTGTTGGTCTGTACTTCGCAGAAAGCTTTCTGCCAAAAATGTTTTGGTAAAGATTTATTGATGCATAAGACAGAGGTGTTACAGAGTGATTTTTTTGTTTGTTTGTTTTGTTAGAGGAGTACATTTGAAGGAAATGTTGATGAATTACTGCATGTATTAGTGTTATAAAACAAGAGCTGCTATTGCTTTTCCACTGTACACAGCCACAGCCTCTACACTGCAGTCTCTCAAGTGTCCCTCATTTTGCCAAGGGGAACTATGGCCATCTATCATAAAATTAGGGAAGCTCCAAGCCCCTCGTCCATTTACAGTGCCATAAGACAAACCTAAAACTGCCATGGCAGTTCCCAGGCTGATGAGCTTTCTCATAGCATATAGAGCATGAGGCCCAAATGTAAAGGAAATTATTTTGCAACTGCTTTAAATGAAACAAACTGCCCCCGATCTCCCTGAAGCACAAGGGGAAGCTGCTGAGGGCTTGTTTTCAGCACTCCTGACAAAGGCTTTTCCCTGTGAGGACAGTGGACGAGGCTTCCCTACCGAGGCACAGCACAGATCTTGTAGGGCTGTGGGGCCATTGTCATGCCGAGTAGGGGCTGGAGACTGAGGGTGATGCCTGGAGGTGGCTGGAAGGTGAATTTCTGGAGCAGAGACGTGAAGAAGAGGAAGAGCTCGGAGCGGGCCAGCAGCTCGCCCAGGCAGGCGCGCTTCCCTGCGGAGACAGCAACCCACGGCCTCCTCAGCCTGTGCTTGTGCTGCTGGCAATGCTTCTGCCTTCCCTTAGGACCATGGGCCCTGACCCCTTCCCAGCACGAGTCTGCAGCCCAGACTGAGAAGGTGCGTGCTGCTGGTGGAGCAAAGAGGGGTGCGAAAAGCCACGTCCCCAGGGGAGCTGCTGGCAGGGGTAGCCCGGGGTGGCAACAGTGAGGCCCCCAGTGAGCTCAGCCATGTGGCAGCAGGAGCACAGAGCAATGGGCCTGCCCTGCTGAAGGTGTTCTGGGGGTTCTCTGGAATTATCAGAGTTTTATAATCATGCTCATCTCCCTTCTGTGCATGGGAAGAGAGATGAGAAAGAGGTCTGAGTGTGGTTATGTTGCTTTGGGTTGACCTGATGAGGACTGTTTGAGCAGCGCCTCCTGAGTCCATCTGCTCTATCCGTCGATGTACTTGTAAACACAAGCCTGTTGCCTCAGCACAAAAACACCACAATTCAGGAAATCTTACCCACAGAAAATGCGACAAAAGACTCCCTTTTCCAGAACTTCCCATCCTTGAGGAAATGCCCGGGGTTAAATGTCTCAGGGGTTTCCCACTCATTCTTGTCAAACATCACTGAGGTTATATTTGTGGTTATAACAGTGCCCTAAGAAGAGAAAAAGATCACACTTTGTTTGGCAGAGACAGAAAGATGGGCAGTTCTCAAAAGTTCTCAAAGGAATTCCTGGGGGAAGTGGCACCATGCAGGGCTCTGCACCATTTGGGGAGATGGAGAATATTGTTTGGATGGCAA